>BRDA01058386.1:1376-15973 GCA_036984385.1 Crenuchus spilurus
ACAGTTTACACAAATTAGAGATCCTTAAATATATATATATATATATATATATTTAGGTATATTTGTGTAATAAATCGTATAATTTCATCCCCATAAGAATACATGTAAAACTGATTAATCCGTGTCAGCCGGCCAATATACAGTATACTTTAATATGCTAAATAATGTGTTTATATGGATTTATATATATATATATATATATATAAATTCCTAGAGATTAAACACATTTGACAAGCTTCTTTTTGTTAAATGTGTCTGTGATTGTAAACTACTTTCTGTCTGTTCTCCACAGAAGGAGATGGTGTCCATTCCACACAAGCCAAGAAGAGCCGAACTGAGAGGAAGGTATGAAAGAAAATATGAGCCTTTAAGCATTAAAGCCCTTTGGGGATGCAGTAGCAGAGGAATGATGCTTAGAACTGTTTAGAATAAACGAGGCAGGCTGCCTGGTAGAGCCCAGCATTGATTGTGTGCAGAAGCAGTAACCCTATCCTGACTGAGAATTTACTGCGAGGGGAAAGTGGGAGCCATTTTGCTGATACTGCTTTCATAAATCACTTCCAATTAAAATAAAGGAAAACAAACAATAGGCTCCTCCCTTTCAATTCTTGGTAAAGGAATTGTTCAAGCAGGTAAGAGTTAACAGATGAGCCTTTGTGTGGTACATAAAACACAGCAGGTCTAACCTTCAGTCCCACATCAAAAAATGAAAGACGTTCATTGTTATTTATGATTTAATTCAAAAAGGTATTTTATATTATATATATATGTTATATTATATTGTATATTCATTACACATAAAGTGGCACATTTTAAGCTTTTACTGTTGAAAAGTTTGGCTTATAGCTCATGAAAATCAGAACTCCAGAATTTCCGATTATTAGAATACTTCATTGTGAGTTAGTAAATTACTATTAAAGTACATAGTAAATTACTATTCACACAGTATCAACATTGCAATTAAAAAACCTTGAAATGTGTCACTTTGAATATAAATTATGAGACTTTTGTGTTTAATTTTTAAATCTTTTTTATTTTTTGTTAAAGTTTGTTTTAGGGTTAGGCTTTTTTATTGTATTTAAAAAGCTCCTTGGACAAACAAAATGACTCACCATGCATGTTTAAGGTGTATTAACTTCAGGCTCCTGCAGATGGTAGTGCATATGAGGATGATCAGGCTATAAATACCTGTGGGGCGTGTGATGGGATTCAAACATTGAGAAGAGGTTGTACAGTGCAGTGAATGTGTGGAAGATGAGTCACAAAGCAGATGTTAATGATAAAGTAATGATTGTATTTGAGCACTAAAGGTCAGAGTGTGAAGGAAGTAGCTGAATTTGCAGGTGTATGGAGGTGTACAGTCATACTTAAATTAAAATCCCAGTCTCAATATAATGTAAACTTTTATAAACACACAATATACACTTTTGCACAAACCACATCAGCAACAATGTACTCACAAAGGCTCCAGACATGGTGTTTTAGGTATATCCAAGCTAACTATACTGTTCTTACAGGCCTTCCCCAAAGACCTCAACTGAAGTTCTGGATCAGGACATAAAGGAAGTTCAAGCACTAATGTAAAAGACAATGTTTGTATGCACCCAGAAGCCCGTATTGGTATAATTTGAGCTTCAGAGATCTATGGATGAAGACACAGCAGTTTAGCTAGCAAAACATTTACAATAAATCCATCAGTCAATCAATAAATACTTGTGTGTTTGTGTGATGGTCATATTTATGTTACGTGTGAAAGCCGAGCTAATGTTAAAATGTGAAAATATTTTATATTATAATATAAAATATTTTTTATATATAAAAATATTTAACTGACATTAGCTGCTAATCATTCTGACCAAGACTAGAACTGTCCAGACTGAGGTCTTCTTTGTGCTTCTTTAGGAATGTGTAGTGATGTCCTTGTCTCTCCGTGTGCCATTGGTTACATGTTCCACATGGCTTTGTATTTACTTTCCTGTCTCCACCCTTGTCCTGCCCCTGTCAAGCCTTCCTTGTTATCATGTCCACCTGTCCATTGTTTCACAGCCCTGCTTCTTAGCCATAGTATTTTTATCCCTCTTGTTCCCAGTGTCTTCATTAGTCCAAACACTTGTAGTCTCTACTCACTATGACTAGTGTTAATCTAGTCTACGCTTGTGTTTTGTCTGATCATTGTTTTTGTTTTTGTTTTTTGCTATCCCATAGTCATGCCTTGTTTCTGTCCATGTTTCAAGCCTTGCTCTTGCTTTGTACCATTTGTTAGAACCAATTTAGGTTGTTCGGTTCTGGGGGTTTGACCTCAATACTGAGCAGTGCACACAAGCAGAGCCCCCAGCCCTCCGTCCTCCTAAGCCTGATAGCTTGGGGGAATTCAAAATGACCACAGAGACTCAATAAAATTAACTCAATAAAAACTCACCATTGCTCACAGCTTATCCAGCCTTCCTCCTTGTGACTCCACCTAAACTTGACAGGATGTGAACATTAGACAATACAAAGCAGACCAGGAAGATTATGGAAGCCTTTGAACTGACTTTTAAAAGAACTTTGGATAGACAAATGGACCCTGGACCAAATCAAAACTCAGCTTTCACTAGAAGCTCATATAACCAAACTGAAGATCTCTGATTTTCAGAGAACAATGAGTTCAAAGAGACAGTTATGCTGGAACAGTTGAAGGTAAAAAGAGGAAGAGGACCAGAAACAACATGGATGGATACAATCTGAGGAATCATGAGTGAGCCATTAAGAATCCTGAAGACAAAAAGAATTGACGGCATTTAATAATAACAATAATTGATAAACTAGTTAGCTGCTTCATGAATAATGTCATATCTGGTTTTACACAGTAAGATCAGAATATTATGACTGGTTTGGAATGAACTTGGCCCAATGTGCAAGATGTCCATTCTCAATACAGCTTCTCTATAGCGGCTCTTGAACATCCCACAAACTTAGCGACTTCTGAGATGCTGCCACCACCATGCTTCACTTGGTACCCTATCATCATGCCCTTTAGAACATCAATCAAATCACGTCCTTTGCCCATGATGATGGTTTTACATTCTGCTACAACTGATTGGTGTGCTTGCTTGCAGCAAACTCTTACATGTGGCATCTGTGATGTCCTGGGTCAAGTTAATTCCAGAATATTTTTACATAAATAGGTTTTTTTAATTAGTAAAAAAAATAACTAGCCTTGTTGAGATGATTAGAAATTCTGACTTGTAGATTACTTGGATGACTTGCAGTGAAACGTCTGAGCAAGATAATACAAGAATGACCACTTTATGTGAAAGTACACATAAAGCATAAAGGGAGTGTCCAGTAAGGGTGGGAGGAGTCAGAGAGGCAGGCAGAGGCTTGGCCTATGGTCAGTGACCTGTTGGTGATGGGTGACGTGGGGCTGTTGCGCGCTCTCGTGGCTCTTCAGTGTTGAGTGGGAGTGCTTGGAGAAAGCAGCATGTTCTGCCTCGCTGTGCTGTGAGCAGACGTTCACTGTGGATAAGCCCATCCTGGACCTGTAGAGCTGACTGTGCAGATGTGTTGAATGCTCTGTAGTGTATCAGAGAGAGGAGAATGAGACAACAGCAGTGAGATGGAAGTGATGGCTGTGCTGGGCTTCGCAGTGCTGGTGCTCACTGTCCCAGCATTAGGATCCAAAGCTCTGAGCGGTGAGTCCACCTTTATTAAAGTGTTTATAGCCAGTGTTGCTTAGATGGAAACTGCAGTGAATACACATTATTGAGGGTCTTAAGTCATTCCATCTTGTATCTACACTCATTGTCCATGTTAACTACACTGACCATATAGATACACTTTGTAGTTCTACAATTACAGACTGTAGTCCATCTGTTTCTCTGGATACTTTATCCTTAATGACCCACAGAGAGCTGCTATTATTTGCTATTATTATCTCAGCATGGCAGTGACACTAATGTGGTGGTGGTGTGTTAGTGTGTGTTGTGCTGGATCAGACATTGCAGAGCTGCTGATGTTTTTAAACACCTCTGGAGTGAAAACTATCCAGCCAACACAACAGTGTCCTGTGACCACACGTGAAGGACTAGAGGAACACAATGAGCTGTCTCTGACTTTACATCTACAAAGTGGACCAACAAGGTTGGTGTGTCTGAGTAGACTGTGAGTGGACACAGTGTTTAACATCTCCAGCAGCTCTACTGTGTCTGATTCACTCAGCACACGCTAACACAGCATCATTACATCAGTGTCACAGTGCTAAGAATGATCCACCTTTCAAAAAATTCCTGCTCTGTGTATTTTTAAAGTTTTAAAAGAAATTGAACTTCAGAAATGTGATTTAAAAATATGTCACTTTAATGTCATATTGTGCTCAAAAATGCATCACATTTGTCCATTAATTTACAAGTTTGTTTACTACATCAAACACAAACATTTCCCAGAATACATTCTGTCTTCAAAGTTTATATTTTTGTTTGTACTCTAAACCTTCCTGCTGAGAAACAAAGACATCATTCATTAATGGTCATTTTATATCTAGTGACAAACATCTGATTTACAGTTGTACAAATGCAAAACCAGACCAGGAGACTTTGTCATTTTAAGTCCCCATAACCTATTTTTGTAACCTTTTTTAGTTCATTGTTCTTGCATTTTTCCATATCTGGTCCAATCTGGTGTATGTAAGCCATGTTGTGGTCTTCACTAGGCAGCTCCATTCAATCACATTATAATCAGCTATAACCTCAATAGTCAGCAAATGAGGTTTTTCTGTAGATCCCCCACAGTGCTCGGATGTATGCTTCTTTTGATCATGATGAAAGTGTTTCTTCTTTTTTTACTGCCTGTAAACCTGGGTTTGGTCCGTTCTCCTGTGCTGCAGACATTTATGAGCCCAGAGGTATGTCTCACCACTGCACAATTCACTTAATGAGGGGGTGTGGCTGTTTGAAACTGCAGTCATTATAACGTTTTAGTCCTAAACATGACTTGGTGTTCACAAGTGGTGGGTAAAGTAACCAAAAACTGGTTGACCCTAACATCAGTACTAGTCATAATCCTAACTTTAACCTTGGCCCTAATATCAATACTAGACATAACCCTAACTTTGGCACTAACATCAATACTAGTCATAATCCTAACCCTAATCTTACTACTAATTCTATTGCTGGTCTAAACCCAATCTTTAATTCACCATCTCTCTATACATTTTTTTTGTCTATTGTGTTTTTGGGTGCTTATGGTGTGTAGAGGTGTGAACCTTCACCGATCTCACGATTAGATTTGATTACGATTATCATGTCAACGATTCAATTCAATTCGATATCATGATGCAGGATATTAATTTTCTGTATTATTTCATTTGGTTGGCAGACTTTGCACACCGCATGTGTAGAGCTGGGCGATATGGCCAAAAATGTTATCACGATAAATTTTTCTATACTGATCAATCTCGATAATTATCATGGTATTACATTTTCTAACACTGTCATAGTTTTAAAATAACATATTTCTAAAAACATCAGACTAAATACAGGAAATGTTACTATTTAAAATATTAAAATGTTTATTGCCAGAACATAATATACAGGAACACAATGCAAATAACTGATTCCCCTGTCCAGAAGAGGTAAAAATGTCCAATTAACAATTTTTAAAATAACAAAATATATTACAGTGGTGCCTTGAGATACGAGTTTAATATGTTCTGTAACGGAGCTTATAAGTCAGTCAACTCGTATATCAAACAAATTTCTCCCATTTAAAATAACTGAAATAGATTTAATCCGTTTCAGCCCTGTGAAACATCCCCAAACCATCCTAAATTATGAACAAAAAGACATGTTAGACACACATACACTTTACCAATGCATAACAAAATATTTCAATTTCAGATTTAAATAAATATTAATGTAAAATAATTTTTGGGGAATTCTCGCTGGAGCATTTGAAATTCGCGGGGAATTTGATGCGCATGGTACTGTGTATTACAGATGCGTAGTGTGCCATGTACAGTAAAATCTCTCTTCTCACTTCAGCATCTGACTGCTGCCAAGAAATTCAGCAACTGGCTGAAGAATGGGATGCCATGGTTTGTTCTTTGCAGTTCAGTACAAAACAGTTTTCACTCAGAAGCAGCAGCAAGTCTCCATATCTATGTTCATGGCCGGTCTGCACAAAATAATATTAACAGTATTTAACATAATTACTGTATGTATGTTATTAAAATGATCTAGATTTAAGAGTTTAAAGCATTTTTACAATCAAATTTTTTTACATAATTATTGTATGTATGTTATTAAAATTAAATAGGTTTAAGAGTTTAAAACATTTTTACTATAATTTTTTTTTCCAAAAAGGATGCAAGAAGGAGTACAGCACATGAGATTGGACTTGATTCTGAGGGTAACACATGAGAAAGAATGAGATGCAGGTGTTGTGCTGCCCATACTGGACCTTTGCCCCAACGTGCCAACTAGCAGCAGCCACTCGTATCTTGGAATTTTGCTTGGAACCCGAATAAAAATATGGACGGAATCGCAGCTCGTATCTTAAAAAAAAAATTGTATGTTGGTCTGCTCGTATCCCAAGGTACCACTGTACTCTGTGTCCTACAGTGAAGTAGAAAATATAACAGTGTAACACAATAAAGTATTAACAAGATAAAAAAACCATTCCTACTGCAAAGTTTTAAACCTTTAGAACTGTTAATGTACTGTAATGAACATATTAACAAGCCTTTGACCTCTGACGTATTTCCTGTTGTGAGAAACGTGAGGCAGCACAGACAGACGCACAGGAGTGGGAAGCGTGCAGTGACTTGTGCAGCTGTGCCAAATCACAGATATTGTCTCTCAGCTCTAGGTGTCGTTGTTTGCTCTGCTCACCTCATAGCTGTTTTTGCTCGTGTGCGCGCTCAGTTTAACCCTGATTTTGGCTCTCATATGCGCTCCTCCAATGAAGCATAGTTCAGTGTGCAGACTGATAGTGAGCTAGTAAGGAGGAGCTGGTGAGGAGGAGCTATCTAACATCACACTATCTAATATCACACTAACTCACTGTCAAGCTGCTTAGACGTGAAATGGAAATGAACGTTATGCTTATCAAACGTGAGTGTTTCACAGTCAGCTCATATAATCCAAAATGTGTCCATATTTTGGCTTTTAAAACATTTCGTGCATTTTTAATCTCAACCTCACGACCTATCTCCACCTTTTTGCTATTATGTATGCAATGAATGACATCACGTGATAATCGATTATGGTCTGTAACTGCCTTGATGCTGAATTGTCCACGCCCGCATCTCGATGCATCGATTATATGATAAATTTCAACACCTCTAATGGTGTGTATGATATTTTTCGTGTGTATAGTGTTTAGGATGTTTATTGTGTTTTAGGTGTTTATGGAATGTTTGGTGTTTATGGTGTTTTGGAGTTTATGTTGTTTTTTGTGTTTTTGATGTGTATGCTGTTTAGAGTTCTTTGTGTTGATGGTGTTTATTGCATTTTTTGGTGTTTTGATGTTTTTGCTATTCATGGTGATTTTGGTGTTTATGTTTTTTGTGTTTTTGGTGTGTGTAGTGTTTATAGTGCTTTTGGTGTTTAAGGTGTTTTTGGTGTGTATAGTGTTTATGGTGTGCAGGACTATCATAGTGTGCTGAAAGTTAGGACTGAGTTACCACAGCCCCAAGTGGAGGGAGGGCCCTTGAGAAGTCTGGAATTTTATTTTCCTTTAAAAATTAAAGGAAATAATATTTAATAATATGGTGTGGGGTCCTGGGCACTGCTTGTGCATTAGGGCCCAGAATTTGGTGCTATGTTCCTGATGGCGTGTATTGTGTTTATTATATATATATATATATATTGTGTTCATGGTGTGTGTTGTGTTTATGGTGTCTGTAGTTTGTATGGGGTTTAAGGTGTTTTTGATGTATATTGTGTTTTTGGGGTGTATGGTGTTTAAGGTGTTTATGGAATTTTTTTTTTGGTGTGTATGGTGTTTTTGATGTTTATTAGAGGTGTGAACCTTCACTGATCTCATGATTTGATTCAATTACGATTATCATGTCAATGATTTAGTTCAATATCACGATGCGGAACATGAATTTTCTATATTATTTCATTTAGTATTTCATTTGGTTGGCAGGCTTTGCACACTGCATGTGTAGAGCTGGACAATATGGCAAAAATTTTATCAATATCATTTTTTCTATATTGATCAATCTTGATAATGATCACGGTATTACATTTTCTAACACTGTCATAATTTTGAAATAACATATTTCTAAAAACATCAAACTAAATACATGAAATGTTACTATTTAAAATATTTAAATGTTTATTGCCAGAACATAATATACAGGAACACAGAATGTGTTTTGGTGTATATGGTGTTTACGATGTTTTTTTAATGTGTGTTTTGATATGTATGGTGTTTAGGGTGTTTATAGTGTTTATGGTGTTGTTGATGTTTTTTTGTTTTGTTTTGTTTTGTTGGTTTGTCTGCTGGGATGTTAAATATATTCAGTGTTGAATAAATGTTGTTAAATTGCAGTTTAGTAATTGTTTATTCTTTGCAAACCAAGACAAAAATACACTACTCTAACAAACACTAAACAATAAATTATACACTAAAAAATAAAGGGAACACTAAGATAACACATCCTAGATCTCAATGTCCAGTTCATATCCACACTAGCAAGCTTGCCACAACATTAAAGAAATATTTAACTTTAGCATAACTTTCAAATTTAAGCAATCTTATCTTTACATATGCTAGATGTCAAGTTTGTTAGGCAGTGTAGATATAAACAGAACAAAATAACAACAATAGCATGTGCATATAAAAACCACTTCTTTTTTTTGTATACATTTTGTGTGTTTGTTATTTTGTATACATTTGGTCCGGATAGGTTTGTTTTCACACTGCATTTTTGACCCCGCCAGGGAAAACCAGGCCAAAGTCACTGGGCAACTTATTGAGATATTGTGTCAATATCGTGTCACTCACATTAGCAACAAAAATTAGTCACTCAGTATTATTGCTGTAAATGAAAGATATAGTCTCAGATATATATTGTAGTACATATTTTGATCAAAAACAAAACTTAAATCTACAAAAAAGTTGTTTTGAAAAAAAAAATTTTTGAAAAAAAATAATGACTTTGACCTGGTTTTCCCTGGCGGGGTCACATTTTTGCAAGCACTCCAAGGACTTTTATTATGACACACCCACGTACTGTCGTCATCACTTACGTGTTGTGCGTCTTCCTACACTCGACACTGGTTTGTAGAAGGACGTTCAGCTGACGTGTTTACTATTATATAGCGCTGTTTCATTAGTTTAGGTTGCTGTGTCATCCTGTTATATCCTTTCTCTCTCATTATCTCAGAAAATAAACTGCATGTTTCAGTATTTTCGTGCATTTTTAAGCTGACTTTTCACATGTTCATCAGACCAAAATTAAATTAAACATGTCGTCTCCTCCTCACTCCATGTGCTACCACGGCTCGTTATTGCTGTTGTTTAGCGTTCTGCCTGCACTGTACAATCAGCCGATCGTGCTTCAAAATAAAATCTAACGTAATCTAACTTTGTTTTGAAATTGCAAATATTTAAATTCAAAATCAAGTGTTTTTGAGTCATCTGTCTCAAGTCTAAGTCAAGTCTGAAGTCATAAATACCAAGTCAAAGTCAAGTCCAGTCTTTCACCAGCGTTAGTCAAGCAAGTCTCGAGTCCTCAAAATTGCGACTCGAGTCTGACTCGAGTCAAGTCATGAGACTCGAGTCCCCCACCTCTGCCAGAAAGGATGAGAACCGAGAAAAGGTCTCTAAAAGGTGTTTAAGTGTTCCCTTTATTTTTTTGAGCAGTGTACATTTAGCCAATTTGATTTATGTAATGATGGAGAAAAGTGGCAAGCTTAATGAAACACTGCGAGTAACTTTTGTATTTTGCCAAATTTTTAATTTTGTTTGGTGTCCGTTAGAGCCAAAAAAAATCGTTTTGGTGTATCTCTAGTAAATATATTTTTTTGGGTGAGCCACTGTTTGAAGAATGAAAAGTTAGCTTGTCTTGGTAACTTTTTTTAATTCCCAGTCACTGTTTTTATCCCTTCCTTCCAAGGCCAACGAATCTGCAAGCGAGGCACGGAAAAGCCCTGCTATAAGATTGCCTACTACCAGGAAAGCCGGCGCAAAGTGAATTTTGAGGAGGCCAACCGAGCATGCAGGAGTGATGGAGGAGAGCTCCTCAGCATTGAGTCATCTGCTGAACAGAGACTGATTGAAGGCTTTATCCAGGAGCTCAAAGCTTCAGATGGAGACTTCTGGATTGGCCTTCGCAGAGAGCCAAACTATGAGGAGAGCAGTGGAGACTGTGCGACTCAGTACTATTGGATGGATGGCAGTCGGTCAACTTTCAGGTTGAGAGAAAATGTTCTCAACAGAACTATCACATTTAAATAGAGAAATACTTTAGCAATCTGCTTAATAATACACACACACACCACACACACACACACACACACAAGTGAGTCAAAAAATATTATATTAATTTTATAGTATATAATATTTAATAGTATTACATTGATACTTCTGTTGGCCACAATGTCTCATCAACACTTTCTGTACTAGGTCTCTGTGTACATATTAACTGCTGTGCAGGTTTGAACATGTTATGTTCATTTATGACTGCAGCGCAACAAAAAATGGCCGCCACACATGCAGTGATTTATTGTAGACATCTTGTGGGACATCTGTAAACAAAATGTGTAGTGACACTGTAAGGAAATGATACTCTATGGATTCATCACTATGAGTCTGAGAGTAAACAGCAGAGTAGGAATTGGAAACATTCTCAGTCAATAACCAAGAAAAAGCTCAAAAGTCATCCATCAGTTGGAAAATTGATGCTGACAGTTTTCTGGGTTTCCTTAAAGAAGCTATAAGAGGACACATTGCCAGAGTTCTTGGTCTAATCACATTGGATAAAAAAAGCCTTTATGAGCCTAATATTAAAGAGTCTATATTGTAGAAAATGAACTTTCCAATAATATAATTTTTAAATATTAAATTTGATCACACTTGAGATCCTCTTGTTCCATCAGTTAACTTATTTGCCTTGCCAGAGTTCCAGTCTTAATGAAATTGATTATTATTATTTAAAATTTTTCTATAAAATCAAACTGCATTGTAGAACCAGTTAGTACAGAGTCCTTAATATATGAATGCTAAGGTGTAAAAACCCACTTTAAATTCAACATGGTTGCGACATCACAGCAATGAACACATTGAATTATTTCTTTATGATTTCCCATAGACTATGGGTACGTTAATTGAGTGTGTGTGTGTGTGTGTGTGTGTGTGTGTGTGTGTGTGTGTGTGTGTGTGTGTGTGTGTGTGTGTGTGTGTGTGCGTGCGTGCGTGCGTGCGTGCATGCATGCAGGAACTGGCACTGGGATGAACCCTCTTGTGGCTATGAGGTGTGTGTGGTAATGTACCACCAGCCATCAGCACCTCCAGGCCTGGGAGGTCTCTATATGTTCCAGTGGAATGATGACAACTGTGAGACGAAGAACAACTTTATCTGCAAGTATACCAAAGGTAAGGGCTTCATTTTTACACAACGTCTCACTGACCTCTGATTAGGACTTTTAAGAAAATATTGTTACACTGCAGTCTCACAATATTATGTTTTGTGAAACTATCGATTCTCAAAAACACACTCAATTTTTAATGAATAGTTTACATATTGTAAGATTGACCCGTATGACCATACACCTGCAAATTCAGCTACTTCGTTCACACTATGAATATGTCACAATCATTCCTAATATATCATAATATGTATCATATCTAAAGGTTTTTGCATAAACAGCCATATCTCTAATGTAGTCGATCATGTTTGGGGTCCAGATTTAGCTTCTTTAGTATAGAAATGCAGACATGAGGCTAACTTTGCTAACAAACACTGGAACTCAGTAGTCACCTAAATAGCCTATGTATATGATTCTTACTAATGATTCACAGTTAGAATCTGCCAAGATTGGAATCAGCAGATTTTTGTTCAAAACATTTTTGCATAAATTTGCATGACTCTTGAAAATGCCAACTTTTTATTTTATTTGTAAATGCAGATTAATTCCATTAAAGAGCAACTAATGCTTTAGATATTTAGTCTACAAGTATTAATAGGCTAATAAAATCGACCCACCTGAAAATGTATTCAATTTGGCCATAACAAAGTTTGTGCACCCTTAATTGTCACAAGCGATGAACTGGGAATAAAACATAGTCCTAGATTTTTGACTAGACCAGCCCAGAATAGCGTGGGGTGGTTGTGGTGTGATTGAAAGGGGTTCTGTTTGTTGATGATGGTCGTTAGTGTTGCTGTTGACCTGGCTGGGGGGCTTGCGTTTTAGTTTCACTTTCTATTTGCAAGGCCAACAACTGATGGATGGACAGCCATTTGGAACATTTCCAGAAAGTTCAGACTGAGAGTGCACCCCTGATTGTCACCCAAAATGCATGATTTGACAATAAAGAGTGCCACCCAAAGTGCAAGATTTGGCAGAGGTTGAGGGGTGCTTTGATGTTGATGGTGGTTGGGGTTGCTGTCAACCTGGTTGGGGGTTTGTGCTTTAGTTCACTTTCTATTTGCTAGGCTGACAACTGGTGGATGGACATCCATTCTGGATTTTTCCATAAATAATGAAAACCAGTAGTTAATTTTTCATTATTTCTTTAGTCTTTATAGTCATACTCTTTCATGTACGTGTTCCCTTTTTGAATGAGGTCAGTTTTTTTTCTGAACTAAAGATTTTCTGTAAATCTGAGACTGTATCTTCTTAAACAGATCTTAGTGTACTACATTTGCTTTGAGATGTGCAGTGTATCTCAAAGATGCCACATTCTGGCCTCTATATCTCCGATATGACTGATATCAATGCACAGAGCACCATTATACCAACCTCACAAAGAGTGCATTCGACTCTCTGCGTAGGCGGAACAAAAGGAGAACTAATCCTGACCCCAGCTATCAAATATGATATTCATGAGAGATTTAACGGAGAGAAGAGTGAAAAGTTCAAGATATTGACATTCATTGATAATTAATGTAGTGTTTTCCACTTTTTTCCAGATAGAGCACCAGGCCCCACTATTGCAGGGAACAGAACACGTGGAGGTAATACTGTTTTTGTGAAAAATGTCATTTGCACAATGTTCTCCTTATTCTAAATGCAGTCATTCAGCTTTCTGACACTGTATGAAATACTGTCATGCTGTTATTTATCAAAATGCATAGAAGTACATCATATGGCTAAAAACAGTTGAATTTTGTCCATAATTTTTGTCTTTTTTGGGGGGGAAATCAGTATATTATACAGTATCGGTGTAAGCAACCTTTTTACATTCAAATAAGGGCACCTAGTGTTTAAAAACTTTAATGTAATGAATATTTGGTTGCTTGAAATATGTAATGCAGTATACCTTTTAATTATAATATGTTGTACTATACCATATTATACTATGCTACACTATACTATACTATAACATCCTACGCTACACTACAATCTTCTAATATTATTGCCAAGTCTAACTAGTCAAATAAGGGCACCTAGTGGTTAAACACATTTAATGTAATGGATATTATTTGCTTGAAAATAATTTATGTGATTTGTGCCATGCAGAAAAAATCTAAACACATAATTAATTACTGTAAATAAAAACAAAATAAATTTAGATTTTAAGGTGGAATAGAGCCACCTTAAAACCTCAATTTGTGTAATTTCTCATTAATAATGACATTGTCACTCTCAGACGTGCCCCTAGTCCCGCCTCAGTCACCATGTGCATGTTTTGTATGTTCATTTGTCCCCGCCCTCATCTTGTCATCATGTGTAGTTAGTGGACAGCTAGTTAATGTTACCTGGTGTTTGTTTATCAATAATTGGATAGTTGATTAATGATAGATAGATAGATAGATAGATAGATAGATAGATAGATAGATAGATAGATAGATAGATAGATAGATAGATAGATAGATAGATTGATTGATTGATTGATTGATTGATTGATTGATTGATTGATTGATTCCTACCACTACATCCTCTTTGATTGATTGATTGATTGTTTGATTCCTACCACTACATCCTCTTTCCTGCTTCAGCTCCACGTTGTTACAGATATATAACCTTTACATATTTTTCTTTTTGTCTTGTAGATGTTCTGCCAACAGCTAAAGTACCAAGAAACCCTTCAGTCACAGTTAATGAAGATGGAATGAGGGTGGTTGTTTCTGAACATACTGGTATGAAACCTAGATGTTAATTCACTGCTCTAACTGTACCAACGCAATGAGAAATATGAAAGAATATACATATTTTACTTTTTTTATTTTTACTATTTTACTATTTCCCTGATGTCTGTGTATAATGTTAATGTGGTTTTATAGAATTAAACAGAATGTTTTTGCCTTAAAGACTAAATAATCTGTGTCCTAATTGGCTGCCCTGCAATGTGTCACAATCAAAAAGCAGTCTGGGCTGAAATATTCAGTGTCAGCATGCAGGGCTAAACTACTATGGGCTAACATTTGTAAATATGCTGTTTTT
>BRDA01058405.1:5426-15429 GCA_036984385.1 Crenuchus spilurus
ATACATAAAGGTGTGAGATACTTCCCATATTTCAACCAGGTCACAAGGTGCCGGTCCTGCTTTTGGCGTAACAAGGAGAACCTAGGCTCCAAGCTGATAACCGGCTTAAGAGGAAAGGTCATGGGATCTCATCTGGAATGGTCCTTCCGACTCTTCACACTAAGGGGACATTAACCCCGTGTGAGAGGCCAGGGGAAAAAACTTTTCACGTTGGTGGTGGGGTCAGACGGTAAAATCTCCGTGACAGGGTCTGACGGTACGTCGGCCAATAGTCGAACCTCGGATCCAAGAGGAACAATGCGGTTTTCGTCCTGGCCGTGGAACACTGGACCAACTTTATACCCTTCATAGAGTGTGGAAATACATAAATAAATAAATGTAGACATGTGCAAATACATAAAGTAAAAAGCATTTATTATTAGTATGCACACTTTTTCATGAAAAATGTTTATCTAACTATTTATTTATTTATTTATTTATTTATTTATTCATTCATTCGTTTATTTATTTATTTATTTATTTATACTTTAGTTAAATTTGGTCCGCCATACAGATGTTGATAATGATGCAATTGACCATTTCATGAAAAAAAAACTCATTTAGATTGAGTTTAAATTGATGTTAGCACCATATCTCAAAGAAGTTGGGACAGGAGCAACAAAAGGCTGGGAGAAATATAGCTGGAGAAGCAATTTGCAAGTCACATGATGTGATGATCCTGGGGGTGTGTGGATGTAGAGAAAAGATGGATGTCTTGGTGTGAGCCCAAATGAGTACTAAATAAGACAAATGTTCACTAAGCATTTGCTAATCCTATTACTAAATATATAAAGAACATTTTCAGAGACAGAATCTCTCAGAAGCAAAGATGGTCAGAGGTTTATCAAAAAACTGCATCAAAAATTTGGAATGATTTCAGAAAAATGTTCTTCAATAAAAAAATGAATAGACTGAATATACCACCATCTACAGTACATTTCATCAAGAGATTCAGAGAATTTGCAGGAATCCCTACACAATGGAGATTAATATTGGACACTCTTGTTCTTCAGGATCTCAGAAAATCAGACATGATTTTCACTGGACTGCACTAGAAATCACTCTGTGGGCTTAGGAACACTTCCAGAAATCATTGTCTGTGAACCACAAATGCAAGTTAAAGCCATGTGTCAGCATGATCCAGAAATGCTGTTATCTTCTCTTTAATGGTCATTGAAAATGGACTGAGACAAAATGTAAAACTGTTATGTGGTCAGATTAATCAAAATTTGAAATTCCATAGATGCCATGTTCTGCAGACTCAAGGAAAGCGAGATCAACCAACTTGCATCACTGATGGCATGGGGCTTCATTAGTGTCTATGGCATTGTTATCACACATCTGACAATATCAATACTGAGCAGTATAAAGAGGTTTTAGAGCAACATATGTTCTCATCCAGACAAAGTCTATTTCAGGTAAGGCCTTACAAGACAATGCTAAACCATATACAGCATCAATCACAACAGCATGGCTTCACAGAATAGTCTGGGTGCTGAATTGACCTTCATGCTGTCCAGATCACATTTGGTGCAGCATGAAATAAAAAATCCAGCAAAGAAGACACAGGACTGTTGAGCAGCTAGAATGCTACATCAGACAAGAATGGAACAACATTCCTCTGACAAAACTCCAGCAATTGGAAAAAAAGGGATAATAGTAGACATGGCACTTTCCTAACTTTTTTGTGATGTGTTGCTGCCATTAAATTCTAATCAGAATTTTTTTTATGAAATTGTAAAATGTTTTTTTTATTTACATTTTACATAGTGGATGTAAATAATCCCAACTTCGGGCATGTAGAATAACCAGATATGTATAAATATTTATTGTAATTATAATAGCATTCCCACAAACATTGCATACATTCAGATACTCAATTAGTGATGTACCAGTGCATCTATAAGGGTTCTTGCACTGGTTCTTGCACAGACTTTATTAAGACCTTTTAAGACCATTCTCAGTGAAATTTAAGATCAACATGACAAATTGCCAGAAACATTCTAATGAACCCAGATATTCACAACTTTTTATTTTTATTAAATCAGTTAGAAAAGTATTAATTTCATTCAGTATTAGAAAAGATAATCAAAATAGTTATATTCTCAACACAACTAACCTTACCAACACAACACTAGCATGTCTAAATATAACCTCACCCTACACATGTCTGAGTTCTTTTTTTATCACCTCTCAGTTTCAAGGGTTTTGAGTTGCACAAGCTTGTCTTTGTAAGCCCTTCTCAGGGCATTTGACTTTCTTTATGTCATTCTCAATTAGCCAGATAAAAGGCCTGGAGTTGATTTGAGGTGTGGTGTGTGCATTTGAAAAATTTTGCTGTGGAAAAAACATGTGATCAAAGGAGCTGTGCATGCAACAAACCATCCTAAAGCTGCAAAAACAGAAAAAACCCATCTGAGAAATTGATACAATATTAGGAGTGGCAAAATATGCAAGAAAGCAAGCACATCAATGCAAAAAGACCTGAATGCCCACAGAACACAACAGTGGTGGATGATTAGAGAATAATTTCCATGGTGAAGAGAAACCCCTTCACAACAACCAACCAATTGAAGAACACTTTGCAGGAGGCAGGCGTATCAATATGCAAATCTACCATAAAGAGAAGACTGCATGAACAACAGGAACAACATTCCTCTGACAAAACTCCAGCAATTGGAAGAAGAGGGATAATAGTAGACACGGCACTGTCCTAACTTTTTGTGATGTGTTGCTGCCATTGAACCAGAAAATTTGACCATATTATCCCAGTTTTATCAGCACTACACTGGCTTCCAGTTAAATACAGAATCGAATATAAAATTCTTTTATTGACGTATAAAGCACTACATGGTCTTGCCCCTGAGTATTTACAAGACCTTATTTCCTATTATAAACCATCTTGTTTACTTAGATCACAGGGTGCTGGCTTCTTGATAGTTCCCAGAATTCAGAAATCATCAGCAGGGGGAAGAGCCTTCTCTTATATGGCCCTTCATCTTTGGAATAACCTCCCAGACAATGTTCGGGACTCAGTCACAGTCTCAACCTTTAAGATTAGGCTGAAAACATATCTGTTTAGTTTAGCTTTTGGTAATTAATATTTTACATTATAGAAAGGTTGTAGGTCCAGGGGTGCACTGGCGTAGGGATTTATAGTGAACTGAGATGCTGGGGCTGTCATACCGCTGCTTACATGGTCACTCAGGTTTGTTGACGGTGAGCAGAGGGATGCCAGTGTCTTGGGGAGCTCCCATGCCTATTTACCTTCTGGCTCTCTCCTTTTAGGTAGGCTGTTCTAGATAGTTCTACCGAAGTCAATATCCACACTCTGATATGTCTCATAATCCTTGTGCTATATAAATCCAAACAGAACTAATTACATTTTTTGTCTCTTTCCGAGTAAGTGATTGCCCACCGGTCCAGTCCAAGGTTGATGGAAGGCTGATTACTATTCTCTGCATGATGCTTCCCTGGATCAGATGCCCACCAACGACCAACTACTGTGGCCTGCTCTAGATACCCTACTCTACTGCCCACATTGGAGTTCAAATGGACTTTCTGGCCTTTATCATTGCTACCACTATCATCATCATTCCTGTCCCACTACTGTCACCATTTCAGCTCACCTGAACTTTACAACAAGATCATATGATTATGATTTATCACACACTTAGAATTAGCAGACCAGAGGAGGATGGGTCCCCCATGTGAGTCTGGTTCCTCCCAAGGTTTCTTCCTCCAGCTCTGAGGGAGTTTTTCCTTGCCACTGTCACCGTTGGCTTGCTCACCGGGGATTAGGGATTAATGATGTGATGTCTGTTATTACTAACCATGTAAAGCTGCTTTGTGACACCAGTTGAAAAAAGCACTTTATAAATAAAATTTGATTGATTGATTGATTCACTCCACAGTGCAAGCCACTCATAATCCTCATGAATACAAATGCTAAATTGGACTTTGCTAAAAAACAAAACATGAATTCTGAGGTATTCAGAGACATGCTGTGTGCTCAAATCCAATCAAATGCAACCAAACTGATCGGTCAGCGTTTCATAATACAGGAGATTTCTATACAATATTGAGTCCATCTGCATGTAAAAATCTTGATTGCTCAACACATCTGCGCGCGTGCTCAGAATTGTAGCACAAATATAATGCCATATCCAGCAGGAAAAGTTGCTTTTGAGGAAAAAAAAAAGTCACTAGAGGGGTCAGAAAACTCGCTAAATATAGTTATGAAATTGCTAAGTAGGCAACAGTGTATTCACGGATGTATTATCATGCAGTTATCATGGAATTTGTAGTTTAATGACAATGGACCATGCTGGTAGCCCCCTCCCCAGAAACACAGAGAACACTGAACTACATTTACATTGAGGCATGTAGTAGACGTTAGCAGAAGTTATCAAAACTAAATCCTGAATAGACTAGAAATTCTGAAAAGAATTTAATAAATTTACCTTAAGACCTTAGATGGATATCTTTAAGACTTTTAAGGTCAAAATGTAAAGTTTTGAATTTTAGGCTTTTTAAGACTTTTTAAGATGTTTATAGAAATTATGTTGTGAAATTCATTTCTGGTCTTTATTGAATTCAAAAAAGTAAACAAAAAAATATAAATAAAATATTTTATGTATAGTCATTACACAAAAAGTGACATGTTTTCAGCTTTTTAGTTTTAATGGTGAAAATGTTTGAATAGAAATTTACTCCTATTCTAAAAGACCTGCCTTTAGCAAGACTGGAACTGGCACCTTATGGAAAACATGAGGTGCTGCGCTACACACTGCAGCACTGAGGATGTGGAAAATGTGAGAATGTTCAACCAGCCAAGAGCAAGCACAGAGAAACCCAGATCAAGTGCATCATTTGAAGATATCCCACTCTCTACCAGGTGAAATGCCACCAAGGGTGAACCTCAACAAACACAAATGCCACGATCACACACAGTTTGGGAGACTGATGCCACGATCACACACAGTTTGGGAGACTGATGCCACAATCACACACAGTTTGGGAGACCACCCCCCCAGTGGGTGAAACGTCAGCAAGGGTTGACTTCAAGAAACACACAAGCCACTCATGGAAGCCAAGGAGCAGATGGGCACCCCACTGTGTATACCTAACCATACGGGGGAACTTACCAGGAGTTACAGATTTGGAGAGACCCCTCACTGCCAACACATAATCATACAATCCATAAAATCAGGAAACTCCTTTTTTAGAAAAGAAGGAAAACCCAGACTTAGCACTAGACACTGTTTAACAGAGTCAGGGCTGAGAGTCTTAGAGAAAAGCCACTGGCTACTGGCAGAGTCACACCTGCACAGGAAAAGTCAATGTTTCCATGACAAACACTCTAGTCCAAAACATTAAACAAACCAGTCAGCTGTGAGCAATAACAAATCAGACTGGCACTAGTGAATCAGAAGGGATGAGCCCACCCACAGCAGCAGAAGGCTGAACAGCGGGGCAAATTCTTACAAAAACATCATTAACATTTTGGACATTAACAACAGGAATTTTGGGGAAAATGCAAAAAATATTTGCAGGAATATCAGTGATCAACTAGCAAAGATTCCCTGTAATATCTAATGTTTAAAAATACAATATTCACCTGTAATGTCTGTCTTAATCCCAGCAAACAATGAACGTCCTCGGGACATTCGCCGACGTTCCTGTTTGGGTATTTTTGTGACGTTCGCTATAGAATGTTAGTAGGACTACACTGACGTCTGCAACAGGTCTTATTCTCATCCTAATGGAACGTTTTCAAACATCCCTTTGTAGGACATCCAGTAGCATCCCAGTTTAGTCCTTCAAGTAACGTTATGTTATGTTATGTTACCTTTAGAGAACGTTTGAGGTCATCCGGATCTGGTCCACTGAAGGTTATTTTTCACGGGGCAGACACCAGCTGAACAACTTGCCATCAGTTTATTGGTTGGCAGTTTTTGTCATTATAACAAAGAGGAATATACTGTAGTGTTTTTCATAATCTTTTTAAAAATGCAGATTGTGTTTGTCATCTTAGTGATTCATATGTGGTCAGTTTCTTACTGGCTGGCTATTTTTTGCTGGTCTATTCTCACCTTAGAAGCGACGCTGACATGTGTAACACCTCCAGCAATGCACTTGAATTCGCCTGGATCACCAATATTATATATGATCAATGGTCGTCATATGGTTAATGGTTGAATGGAAGAGTCTGAACTTGTATCAAAAACTTTATGATCATAACATTAAAGTGAATGCAGTCTGAAGTAATCTACTGCTGTGGAAACTAATAATAAAGTTACATCTAGTAGTGGGTATACTAACCTAAGATTTCACCAGTTTTAGAGAAAATATGATGAATAGCCTCAAAGTGTAGCTGTCCATTACAAGAACAGAGGAATATGTTTATCTTCCAGCCCAACAGGAGGCTGAGTTGTGAATGAGGGTGGCTCCATGATTGAACTGATCTGGAACACAGGCAACCAGAAACCAGCAAAACCCGGAACCAGCTTAAAAAAAGCAGGTTCCCACCAAACACCAGACGTCATATGGACGTTTGTTTTTGGGCTAAATCTGGTTGGCTGGTCATGGCCTTTATTTAGCCCAAAAATAGACGTTGAAAATTGGGCTTTGTTTAGTCCGTCTGATTTGGACCAAATTTAGCCCAGAAATAGACGTTTAATATTTTGCTGTTTTCAGTCATCGAATTTGAACCAAATTTAGCCCAAAAATAGACATTTAATATTTTGTACTTTGTTGTACTTACTGGAGGCTTGACACAAAGGTACACAGCACAAAACGAAACAAAGAACACAGAACTAGAGGACACAATATTCCCAAAACACAAATCCAAAAGGACCAAAAAGACAGACTACACTAGAAGATACACAAAAGCAACAGACCACAGTACAGGACATAAAACATAATAAGAACAAGATGTGGCTAACCAAATGCATTAAAACAATAAACACAGAATTTAAATAGTGACCTGGGACATGAACACAAGACAAGAACATCGGAACCTATAACATAAGGGAGACACAAGACTTAACACCAAATTCAAGGAATGACAAAATGCAAGATCACACAAAACATTACAAACCACACCAACAGTCACGTCCAGGGCTGACGGCATGGGTACACCCCTCACCTTCCAAAACCCCCCAAGGAGAAGAAATAGGGGTGGAGGGCAGGCACAGAACACCAAAGGGCAGTAGGGAAGGCCCAACAAAATAGCCAGTAGGTCCCAAGCCCCATCTTGGGGCACAGTACATAAGTCCCTGATGAGAGGGAGCTACAGGTGTTGTTGGGCGAAGTCTAGTTGCCCCAGCAACTCTCCTGTCTGCTTGGGCTGTGTCGATGGTCCACACTAGTGGCTCTCCAGGCCACCAGAGGTGGTGTGACATACATAGACACCTTAGGGGGCATGGTCACCACAGGGGACATAACCACCGAGGACTGATACGTGGCTCTCCTGGCCACCGTAAGGGGTGTGGTCACTGAAGACTTGGGCATGGTCTGTGTAGACATGAGCATGAACACAGAGGGCAGAGACATGGCTCTCCAAGTCCCATAGTAGTCCACTGGTTGTTATCTGGTGGTCCTACAAATGTCCTAAAAGAAATCCTTTAAAAGAGATGTTTAAAGGACCACCCATAGACGTCTCCTCATAGTCTGGTGGATGTTATGTGGTGGTCATGTGGTGGTCGTACAAACGTCCTAATAATGCTTAAAAAGACATTTAGAGGACTTTCCAGTGACGTCCCCTCAGAGTCCTCTGAATGTTTCCTGGTGGTCCTACAAACGTCCTATGTAACCTATGTTCTCTATTATAGAGGCAGGAATTTTTCTTCATATATTTTTTTTTTATTGTCACTCAATTGAACCCCTCTGGTGAGGACACATGGAGACATTTTTCATACATTGTGAATTAATAATAATAATAAAATTAATCAAGCCATCCAGACTATAAAGGAACACATAAGGAATCATGTAGTAAATTTAAACATGTTAAACAAACCAAATTATGTTTTAGATTTTAGATTATTCAAAGTACACACACAACTGATGTCTCAAACACATTAAGAGGGAAAGAAATGCAAGTCATGAACTCCTGATAAGGCACAGCGGTTAACTGAAAGCCATTCCAGGTGACTGAGAAAATGCCAAGAAAGCTGGCAACTAAACAAGATGTGCCTACTGTGAAGAATGTAACATATAAACATATTCTGCTTTTTTAACACTTGTTTGTTTACTAAATAATTACATATGTTTTTGGATGACTTTAGTATTAATCTACAATGCAGAACATTTTTAAATCATGAAAAAACACTGAATGTCTAGAACGTTTGACTGTTACTGTATATGTGTGTGTGTGTGTGTGTGTGTGTGTGTGTGTGTGTATTCTGTGTAGTCAAGGAAAGATAAACCTTCTGATCTGAAAGAGATCATCAATGCACTCAGAGATTCTGTGTTTTATACTGTATCTGTAACAGGGCCACTCTCAAAGATTGGCTCAGGGCAGACTCCTGTCTCTTTATTCGTTAATGCCAGTCCACAGCTATCTGCAGCTGAGACTGGTTCTGGAACTTCAGGGGCTACTTCCTGTCTTAGCTGTTGGCTTTAGGGGGAGTGACCCTTCTCTTTTATTTTATAATACTTTTCATCAGCTGTGATGTCTGAATTCTAAATCACAAAAACCTGCCATTTTAACAGGGGTGCCCAAATATTTGCATGCCACATACATACATACATACATATATATATATATATATATATGTATGTTGCATGTCCTGGCAGCAGAGACCCATAGCAGCCACTAGATGTCGCCACCTCCCTGCTCCTATTGGACTAACGACCCACACCTGAAAGTGATGAGTGGCCATCGACCTGAGGTATAAAAGAAGGCCACTCACACTTCAGAGGGTGGGACATTCACCTTATCGTTACGCACCTCCGGACATTACTGCCATGCCCCCCATCAGCCTATCTTCACTCTTCCCTCCCTGTCTTTGTGGTATGTGTTTGTGGTGTCTTTTATGTTTAGAATAGGTCTTTGTGGTTGTAGGTGGTGCATGGTTGGCCAGTGTGTTGTCCCCCAGCCTCCCTACACTCTCTGCCGTTGTGAGGGCAGCTGATTGGGATATCAGCTGCCGCGGGAGAGTGTAGGGGGGGCTGGGATGTTGCCTGGTCAGCCATGTTCCGCCTATGCTTAGTCAGTGTAGTTCTTGTTCTAGGTTTTGGTTGAGGTCCATTCCAGTACACCTACACTCCTAACCGGTAGCAGCTGGTATGGGATATCAGCCGTTGTTAGAGGGTGTAGGTGGGACTGGAATGGCTCATAGCTCCTAGTGTGTGCGTCTGGTGTTTGGTGATCGTAGTTGGTGTAGGTCCATTCCAGTACACCTGCACTCCTAACCGGTAGCGGCTGGTATGGGATAGCAGCCGTTGTTAGAGGGTGTAGGTGGGACTGGAGTGGAGCGTAGCTACTAGTGTTTGTCTGGTTTGTGGTCCTTGGATTTAGTTTCAGTGTTGGGTCCTTTTCAGCCCTCCTGCACTCTCAGCTTTCAAGATAGTAGCGGATAGGGGTATCAGCTGCTCCTGGAGAGTGTAGGTTGGGCTGGAACGGCTCATAGTATGTAGTGTGGGTCTTATAGGTTAAGTTAGAGTCTTGTGTTCACAGTCGGTCAGTGTCAGGTCCCCGTGTTCACAGTCGGTCAGTGTCAGGTCCCCGTGTTCACAGTCGGTCAGTGTCAGGTCCCCGTGTTCACAGTCGGTCAGTGTCAGGTTAGTGTATCAAGTCTTTGTGTCTTGTCCTTGTCCTGTCTTGTGTTGTGCTTTGTGTTCCACATTCAATAAACATCAATATTGGACTGTTCATCTGTCTCCTGGCCCTTCAATGTAAAAAAAAAAAAAAATATATGTATATGTATATGTATATGTATATGTATATGTGTATATGTAT
>BRDA01058408.1:7984-19544 GCA_036984385.1 Crenuchus spilurus
TTATATAGTATTATATGTCTCATGACATGAGATGACTAGAGTACAGTACTCTGTATATTATTATATATTACAGTGTATCTACAGTAGAGTACAGTACTCTGTATATTATGATATATTAGTGTGTGTCTACAGTAGAGTACTGTACTGAATGTATTTTCATGAGCATTAAAGGATATTCAAAATCTATGTAAACACAGCTTGTGTAGGCTTTGTGTACTGCAGTGAAATCAAAAAGGTGAACAAAGGTGAAAAACAGCTTTAAGGTAACATTTACTACACTCTTATGGACAACTGAAAAATGTCTGTGTGTCAGTTTAAACGCCCGCATTCTCTTGTAATTAACCCCAGTAATTGTGATTGAATTATGATTGTGTTTGAAATACGCCTTCATGCTTTGTTTTCCTCAGACATTTGGAGAGAATGAGAAGCAGATGAATGATTAAATGTGCCCAACCATAGCAAATGGATCTGGCCACAGGTCTGGGCCAGACTGCTGTCACTTCATTTAGAAAATAAATTCTTGTACCCACCCGGTTGTTTTGTGGGGCTTCACAGACCTCACTTTAAGATCCAACGTGCTACAAAAAGGAAAACAAATACTCTTATTTATTAGCATTAGCGATTACATGATCAATTAGTAATTTATTATGATTGGAAAGTTATGCTAAGCAGCTGTTCTATCTACTTAAGATTTCAGAGTTTTGATGATGAAGTGAATTGCCAATTATGTTTTTACAGTGCTGTATAGAAGGCTGAGACTACTGAGATAGTGCTCAAAGCTAATTATTCATGCAGTGAGCAATTATTGGCTCAGAGAAAACAGTATAATTATTATTATTAAGTGCCGTCAAGTCAATTCCAACTCCTGGTGACCATATGAATAGTGTTTCTGCACAACATCCTGCCTTTCTTTTGGGTCTTCTGGTTTCTTAATGGCTCATTGATGATTCCTTTGATTGTACCAATCCATCTTCTTGCTGGTCCTCTTCCTTTTTTATCTTCAGCTGATTCAGCATAAATGTCTTAACAAGTGAACTGGTTCTTCTCATAATATGTCCAAAATAAGAGATGTACAGGGCTTTCAGACAGAATGACTCCATGATGATGATGACGACAATATTATTATTATTATTATTATTATTATTATACTAAGTCTGAAAAAGTGTTCAGTGGATGCAAGGATGGGTTGAGGAATGGACAGAGAGGTGGACAGACAGACAGATGAATAGACAGACAGAAGGACAGATGGACAGGTAGACAAATGCACAGAGAGAATAACAGATGGATGTTCAGACAGACACACAGATCCATAGACAGATGAACAGATGGATGGACAGACATGTACAGACGGAGAGATGGACATTCAGACAGACAGACAGACATAATATTGATCCTGAGTGTAATTGTGGTGTTCCAATATTAAGTCGTAAACTGCATTTAAACTCTTAAAGATGATTAAGGGGAGAGGGACAGACATAAGCTGCAGTAATGTATAAATAGGGGTATAAACTTTTAGTATCGCTGCTCCTTTTCTGACGTCACAGTTTGATATTGGTTGGCTTTGAATGGAAAATGTCACTGTGTCCTGACTCTCAGGGAATTTCAGTGTCTAATTACCTCTCTGTTCTTGTTATGTGAACGAGGACACTGAAAGACAGCCTGCCTAAGTGGGCCTTATGTAATTACATCTGGATTTTTCATTAATCTGGACCATAATGGTTAATTAATTTAATGGAGGTGTTTTGCCTTTTCGCCAGGCTGTAAGTGCATTACTGAGCGTGTCTCAGCAGACCAGGAGTTGTGCTGTATGATGAATGCTAAAGTGGATAACGATTGTTATGTATACATTCTGAATGTGTCCCGGTGGGCATGTGCTCCACGCACTCTTTTGTCAAATGCAAATGAAAGAGAGCAGTTCTGACTAATGCAGTACAAACTTTCACTTACAGGCATACGCCAAAAAATTACAATATTGTGAACAAAGTGCTTTCCTAAATAGATTCAAAAAGGTAAATGGTCTTATGTCATTTATTATATGCATAGTGGCATTTAAAGTTTTTTTTTCTTGTTGTTGTTGTTTTAATGTTGATCAGAATGGCTTATAACTTGAATGAAATGAGCTCTGAGTTTGAGTAAATAACTATTCAAACAGTATAAATACTGTGTATCTCTAAGAGCTACAACTGTCACATTCCTAATATCAACACTCCTGAACCAGAGACAACATCAGAAGTTGTGTGCACTACAGAGAAAAAGAACAGATGAGTTATTTCATTTCATTTGTAAATCAGCTCCTAGAGTCTGAAGGAAGAGTGGAAAGACACAGAATACAAGCTGTCTGAAGTCCAGTGTGCAGTTTCTGCGGTCTGTGATGGTTTGAGGTGCTGGTGTTGGTCCACTGTTTTATCAAGTCCAAAGTCAACACAGCATCTAGCAGGAGATTTTAGAGCACTTTAGAGCTGGGCGATATGGCCAAAAATTTTATCACGATAAATTTTTCTATAGTGATCAATCTCGATAATTATCACAATATTAAATTTTCTAACACTGTCATAGTTTTAAACAACATCTTTCTAAAAACATCAAATTAATACATGAAATGTTAGTATTTAAAATATTAAAATGTTTATTGCATTTACATTTACATTACATTTACATTTATAGCATTTAGCAGACGCTCTTATCCAGAGCGACGTACAACAGTGCTTTGCTCTCATAAGAGAATTATCTCTGCTAGTAAAGACAGGTTAGAGTCCAAGCAACTCTTCAGTTCAGACATTGTTAGAACAGCCATTACTAATACTTAGAAGGAAGGAAGGATACACAGTTATCTACAATATGAGCATAACAACGTATTATGACAAGAGATTTAAACTAGTGCTGACTTAAGTGCTCCATAAAGAGTTGGGTCTTCAGTCTGCGTTTGAAGACAGTGAGGGACTCTGCTGTCCAAATAGCCAGAGGGAGTTCATTCCACCACTTTGGTGCAAGGACAGAGAAGAGTCTTGATTTTAGTTTCACCCGTGTCTTAAAGGATGGTGGGTCAAGCCGAGCTGTACTGGAAGCTCTAAGGGATCGAGGTGCAACTCAAGACTTGACCATTGCATTTAGATAGAGAGGAGCTAGTTCATTTCTTGCTTTGCGATGTGAGTAGAAAAGAGTCACCCCAAGGCTTCTTGCTTCTTGAGATGGCATGACGATGGAGTTCTCAAACAGGACAGGAAGTTCGAGATGCAGACCAGTCGTTCCAGGAATGAATAGAAGCTCAGTCTTGCTAGGGTTGAGCTTCAGGTGGTGGGATGTCATCCAAGTAGAGATGTCTGTCAAACATGAAGAAATGCGGCTGGATACCTGAGTGTCAGAAGGAGGGAAGGAAAGCATCAGTTGAGTGTCATCGGCATAACGGTGGTACGAGAATCCATAAGAAGAAATTGCTTCACCAAGTGAATGAGTGTAAAGTGAAAAAAGAAGAGGACCCAGGACTGAGCCTTGCGGGACACCAGTGGAGAGGCTGCATGGAGCGGATGTGGACCCACTCCATGTTACCTGGTAGGATCGACTCTCTAAATAAGATCTGAACCACTTCAATGCAGAGCCAGTGACCCCGTGATTGCCCCGACATCCCGAGATATCCCGACAATGCAGAGCCAGTGACCCTGTTATTGCCAGAACATAATATTGTAGCGTCCGGCTGGACGCGTTGAAAGGATGGACGAGAAAGATGTTTAATTTTGTCGCTTTATTGTTGAAACTTACAATGACTGCTGTCGGCTGCAGCCACTCCAAAATAACAACAGGCTAGAGAGCCAAGCTAACAGGCTAATGAAAAGCACTCGGGATG
Organism: Crenuchus spilurus; assembly: GCA_036984385.1. Lineage (NCBI taxonomy): Eukaryota > Metazoa > Chordata > Actinopteri > Characiformes > Crenuchidae > Crenuchus > Crenuchus spilurus. The sequence continues at coordinate 11,826 of BRDA01058408.1, forward strand.
ACACACAGACAGCGAGAGCACACAGCAACCTCGTGCTCTCTTGCCCGGCCAATCACAGCTGGTCTTAAACACAACAGTGCATTTTGGCGGCGCTGGTGAGGAGATGTTAACAAGCAATAGTATTACACGTCAGAACTCACTGTCAAGCTGCTTAGTTGTGAAATGGAAATGAATGTTAATGCTTATCGAATTCTATTGTCTTGGCTTATCATCGTCATCAAGAGTAAAATTTATCGTGAAAAAAATGTATATTGTTTTATCACCCAGCACTAGAGCACTTCATGCTTCCATCTTTTTACAAGCTTTGTGGAGATGCCCAACAGCTGACCATCTTATTACTGTACCAGCCAACTCATGAACAGTCACTTTGTGTAATGAATATAAAATATGAGTTTACCTTTTTGAATTAAATGATGAACAGAAACTGTAGAAAGGATTTGTTTTCTTCAGTTAGTTGTCAGATGTGCTGCCCTTTGCTATAATACAAAGATATAAAAACAGCAAAACAACAAGATCAGTGAACAGCAACTCCTGCTTTGTTTTCATGTAATTACTTTAGATTCAAAATGTCAGCTTCATTATGTTGTTTCTGAAAAGGGCATTTCTGCTCATGACCCACTGATTTATATTTTGTACTGATTTTCTGTGTTAATGTATGCGGCGCTTATGACTAATTTAGCTTCAGTGACGGTCCGGAGCCCAGCTGTAATGCAGTAATGTGACTGATGCTGTTGCTCCTCTGTATTATCAGCCAATATTTCATCTCCTCCTCCTCCTTCTCTTCTCTCTCTCTGCTCTAGTTCTTCTCTCATGCAAAATCTTTTAGGAAATAAGTGGCCCTTTCTGAACGATGCATCAGCAACCTCACTGGAATACATTACCATTTGAATGTATGTTAATTTTCCTCATCACAGCCTCTTCCTCCTTCCTCCAGGCTGCCCGTGTGTACTCTTTTCTTCACAATAGCAACAAGCCATTAAAACTGTGTGAAAAGTGTCTCCATGGCCTTTGTGGGAGGACCCCTCTTATGCTCTAGCCCTCAGTTAAGACTGCTGGGATGCAGAGATAAACAGAGAGAGTTTAAAAGCTCTTTATTGAGGTGTGATTTAGGCACATATTTTGCAGGACCAAAACCAACACTTGAGCAGCAACTCTACTTTGGTCCACCAAATTTTCTCAAACCAACAAATGTTACATGTACAGTAGTGCTTGAAAGTGTGTGAACCCTTTAGAATTTTCTATATATCTGCCTAAATATGAAAAATCTAAAAGTAGATAAAGAGAACCCAGTTAAATAATCAGACTAAAATATTATACTTGGTCATTTATTTATTGAGGAAAATGATCCAATATGACATATTTGCGAGTGGCAAAAGTATGTTAACCCCTAGGATTAGCAGTTATTTTGAAGGTGAAATTGGAGTCAGGTGTTTTCAATCAATGGGGTGACAATCAGGTGTGAGTGGGCACCCTGTTTTATTTAAAGAACAGGGGAGGAAATTCAAGACCATTTTTGTCTTCCACAGGGGTGGTCAGTCAACAAAGATCATTCCCGAAGCAAGGAGTGTAATAGACAGCGAGGTCACAAAGGACTCCAGGCTAACTTCTAAGCAACTGAAGGCCTCTCTCACATTGGCTAATGTTAACGTTCACTATCTGGAGAACACGAAACAACAATGGTGTGCATGGCAAGTTGCAAGGAGAAAGGCACTGCTCTCAAAAAGGACATTGCTGCTTGTCTGCAGTTTGTTGGGAGTGTAGGAGAGATAAAAAGAGTCTGGGAGAAAGAAGAAGAGAAAAAGTGTTAAAGAGGGTGAAAATTTTTAATAAAGAGCTAAATAGAGAGAGCAGGAATGAAAGAGTAAGTCAGAGATGAAGAGAGTCGGAGAGACAAAGAATAGAGAGATACAGAAAGAGAGACATAGAGAGTCAGAGAAGCAAAAAGTAAGCAATATTGAGAGAAAGAATGAGAAAAAGAGGGTGAAGAGAAGAGTGTAAGAAAGAAAGAGCAAAGGAGTGCAAAATAGTTGGAGAGAGAGAAAGAAAGAATGAAATAGTGAATCAGAGAAGGAAAAAGAATGCAAGGAAGGGGGAGACTGAGTCTGTGAGAGAAAGAATGAGAGAAGAGTCAGGGAGAAAAAGCAAGAAATGAAAGAATGAGTCAGAGAAAAAGGAAGATAGAGTTAGAGAGAGAAAGAATGAGAGATGGATACAGAGAGAGAGAGAGAAAAAGATTGAGAGAGGGGGAGCGATGGATACAGAGAGGGAGAGAGAGAATGAGAGAGAGTGAGGGATGGATACAGAGAGGAAAAGAGATACAGAGAAGGGGTGAGAGAGATACAGAAATTGATAGAGAGAAAAAGAATGAGAGAGGGAGCGAGAGAGAATGAGAGAGAGTGAGAGATGGATACAGAGAGGGAGAGAGAAAAAGATTGAGAGAGAGGGAGCGATGGATACAGAGAGGGAGAGAGAGAGAATGAGAGAGAGTGAGGGATGGATACAGAGAGGAAAAGAGATACAGAGAAGGGGTGAGAGAAAGATACAGAAATTGATAGAGAGAAAAAGAATGAGAGAGGGAGCAAGAGAGAATGAGAGAGAGTGAGAGATGGATACAGAGAGGGAGAGAGTGGTGATGAAAACCTTGTTACACAGTGATGATGCACTTTACACAAGGCCATCCCTCGTGTGCAGCCGCCTGGTTCTGACCGGAGTGTTTGGGTTTTTGTGCCGAGTGTGGATGAGGCTGGGCTAAATAATGTGTGATGTCCTTGTGAAGAGTGAGTGTTCAGTCAGAGAGCTCACAGGTCTCAGCCAGGAGACACACAAACTCTCCATGTCTCCCACTGAGAGACACACGCTTGTGAAAGAGCTCATTTGAACCTTCCACAGCAGGGGGGGCTGATCAGAACACACAGCAGAACCGGGTAATTACAGACAGACCTCTGCTCATCATGGTGTGTGTGTGTGTGTGTGTGTGTGTGTGTGTGTGTGTGTGTTAGGGACACGTGTTGGCATGTGGTATGTGTGTGTATCTTACAATCTGCCAAAGATCTACATGAGGGAAGCATGTGATGCTCACATGTGCAAGCAGTGTCTGTGTGTGGAAGCTGCACCTGCTTGCTTCTACCTTCTGTGCATCAACACTTTGTTCTACATTAAGGCTGTAATGCAGTACAGTGGTGCTTGAAAGTTTGTGAACCCTTTAGAATATTCTATATTTCTACATAAATTTGACCTAAAACATCATCAGATTTTCACACAAGTCCTAAAAGTAGATAAAGAGAATCAAATGAGACAAAAAATATACTTGATTATTTATTTATGAGGAAAGTGATTTAATATGACACATTAGAGTTAAGCTCAAAATTATTAGCCCCCTATGAAAAATCTATTGTTTTAAATGTATTTCCTAACAAAACATTTTCAAACATTACAGTTTTATTCTGAGTAAATAAAACATATCACTTTGCCCACAGACATGATTTTACGGGGGCACCACATGTCCTCTTCGTCTGCATAAACATTGTCTCTATGACCAAAGAGCTCTAGTTTTCTCTCATCTGACCAAAGGACATGCTTCCATTATGCAGAATCTTTCTCCAGGTTGTCCTTGGCATACTTCAGTCTGGCTTGTAGGCTTTGTCTACAGAAGTGGAGTTTTTCTTGGTCTGCAACTTTACAATTAATTTCTGTGCAGGACTCTAGTCTTTTTTTGAGACAATTCCTGATTTGGCCATGTCATTCACTAGTGTCTTGGCAGTTGTTCTGGGGTCTTTAGACACATCTCTTACTAGTTCCCTTCCTAGGGTATATGAAATCTTATACTGCCAACCTCCTACAGGCTTGTTCTGTATTGTAAGTGAAAATCTTTGAAATTCTTGATAATACTTCTCACTCCAGTTCTTGACACTTGAAATACTTTGATAACTTAGTATTTCCTTCTCCTGCTTTGTAAGCATCCATAATTATTTTTCAAAAATTTTAAATTGTTTTTTTTGGCATGATGCTTTCTCAAGTGACAGCTCACATGCTTACTGAAGCTTTTATACTGTGTGCAAATTGTGAAATAATTCTCAGCTTGACTTGATATAACAAGCTTTCATCATTGCAAAGTTAAAGCACACCATTGCACACAGTGTTTTGTGCTATGACTCAATAAAAAGTCAGTTCTTAAGGGGGCTAATAATACTGACTCGGGTGATTTTTGTTTCTTTTAAAATAGTTCTGTTACAGTATGCAAATAAAAATTATTTAAGCTTTCTAAAGAAAATCTGTATATAATAATAATAATAATTTCCATTTATATAGCGCCTTTCAAGAAACCCAAGGACGCTTTACATAGAGGTGGAATAGGTAAACAAAAAAACAAACAAAAAACTGACATGTTTAGATGTTTAGATGTTTAGATGTATGTTTAGAAATTCTATGTTGACGGCTCCTTACTCTGTTCTAAAAGGAAATTTTGAAAAAGCTTTAAATTTCATAACGGGGCTAATAATGTTGACCTTAACCATGAGCGTGTGTGTGTGTATGTGTGTATGGAGTCCAACAAAAGTGAGTACGTCTGCAAATATTTGGTTATATCTTTTCATTGGACAACGCAATAAAAAATTAACTTGGATATAACAATAACAGTAGTCAGTGTACAGCTGGTATATCAGTATAGATTTACTATCTTCTGAACATAACTCAACACACAGCCATTAATGTCCAAATAGCTGCAACACAAGTGAGTGCACCTCACAGTGAACGTAATTTTTTTCTTTGGTTTGGTATTTGGTATCGGTTGACATCAAAGTTCAGATGTTATCAGGAGAGAAAAGCTGGACTGTATATATCTCTTATATTAAATAATATATATATATTATATATTAGATAATAGTATTAAATATAATTTATATATAATAGTATAAAAAGCTGTGGCATTATGGCTGTGTTTGTATTAGGACTGACCCATATATCGCTTGGCTGATAAAGGTTATATAGATTTATGACTGCTGGCAGAAATCCCAGAACTGCTGCCCATAAAGCAAATATTTTAGGAAGATCTTTTTAATGATGCAGAGCTGGGAATGTACTTTAAATGTTCCTGTTTTAGAGTTCTCCTTAACTGTCAGGTCTAGATTTTTATTACATACTTCTTTACATGTCTTAAGCCAAGCCTGAACAACATTATTTAGCCAACTCAGTAGCCGACTTTTAAATTTTGGCCCTCTGATGCCCTCCCCTTTTGATCAGGCTTTACTTGAAAATGATTTTTAAAAAATCAATTTTTGGCCCAAGACCCACTGTCTGAGCCAAACAGCAAGCAGTCCCACCAGTAAAGCTTCTGCACTTTGGTTGATCCTGTCATTAGTGGGAATTGGGTGTAATTGCTGGTGTTAAAATGTTTTTGCTGATTTGGTGATTAACTCGAACTTTTAGTTTATTCTAGAAAACTGGATGGATATTACATTTGCAACAATGTCCTCTCTAGCAGTTACGACACTCTCAGCTGTCATCAAGAACCAAAAAACTAGCTACCTTTTAGCTGTTTGGCTAGCTTCATGTCTCCACAACGAGCAAAACTTGTCAAACTTTGTGGTATCAGAATCTGCCCATTTAGAGGTGATTTTAATATGATTTTACTGTCATTTGAAATAAGTCTCTCCTTGAATTACTTTTGGCCTTTATTATAGCTGAACCACCCAATCAGCACCATTCTTTTAGAGGTGGTAATAATCTGATTGTAGATGTCTTTAATTTAACCCTTCACATTCTTACACAAATAGGGTTTGAAGGATTTATTTGCTTAGATTTGCATAAAAACATTTTGAAGTGATTAATGATGTTGATTATCTGCTAGTACAATCAAAAGCTGGAGCAGCTCTGAAATTGAGAATGTTTGAGTTTGATTGAAGTAGTAGAAATTGTAAGAGCTAGAAGAGAGAATATTAGGTTGAAAGACACATGTGTGCACTCCACATGTGCAGCGAACCACAGATATAGGTCAGCTGTTGCTCAACGTTGGCAAAAAGACCCTTTATGATGTTTCTAATGTGGAGATCAGACCATCAAGGCAGTCTGTTGTGGAGCAGAGTGATTTTTCCTGTATTCATATATAGTCTCCTTTTCCCTTATACATAGTTGTATCAGAACATTATGATTTTGCCTAGGACGTCACACATGACAGGGTGTCCTGCATGTATGAATAAGTGAGCACATCAGTCAGTTTGTAAAATCATCATCATGGATAAAGGATGTGTTGTGACTGATGTCCAAAAGGGCATGTTAATAAAGTACCAGGTGAAGCATGCTGGTGGTAGCATCTCAGACATTTGTAATGAATGACAAATTGCTTTTTCATGCTAAATATATGTGGGCTTATATTATAAATACAATGATACATTGTACAAAATGTTAAGACTACACAAGGGATATATAAAACCAGACTAAATTGGTAGGTCTGGTTTAGTTTATTGATATTTTCATATCAGTCAGGCTTGTGTGTGTCTGTTTTGTGCAGGAAACTGTGCAGGTTGCCATGTTAGCCTGCAGTGTATAAAGGGCTGCTCTCAGTATGGGTGGTGTTTTTTAGCCCATCTCCCCCACTGCGCCCTCCTCTCCTCTTCTCTCAGCCTTCATCCACAGCTGATCACATGGCTCTGCGTGTGTCTCTTGCTGCGATGGATGGGCCGTCATGCTTTTCCTGCAGAGATGTCTACAGCCAGGGTCTGCCTGTGTTCTTTTACCCTCTCAGGAACAGACAGGAAGACTGTGCAGACAGCAGTGACACGTCTTTTAGAGTTTGTACAGGCTGAAGAAGGAAGGCGGGGCACAATAATAGCCTTCCTCCTCCTCATCTGTCCCTCACAGCGGTCAGTGGGAGCTCACTGTGACTCAGAGGAAAGAAGGCAATTGGGAAAAAATAATCATTTGCTCCTCATGGACTAAAGGCAGTTGTTGAATATATAATATAGAATTCATACACAATACACAAATCAGCTGTAACAATAATATCATCTCCATCTCCATTCATTGTCCATTTTAGCTTCACTGACCATATAGCTGCACTTTGTAGTTCTACAATTACAGACTGTAGTCCATCTGCTTTTCTGTATACTTTATTCATCCTGTTTTTCAATTGTCAGGACCCCCAAAGAGCTGGTGGATCATTGTCAGTGACACTGATGTGGTGGTGGTGTGTTAGTTTGTGAGCTGCTGGAGATGTTAAACACTGTGTTCACTCACTGTTCACTCTATTACACACACCTACCTTTTTGGTCCACCTTGTAGATGTAAAGTCAGAGACAGCAGCTCATCTGTTGCTGCACAGTTTGTGTTGGTCCTCTAGTCCTTCACTGGTGTCACTGTTGGCTGGTTGGTCACTATTTTCACTCCAGCAGTGACACCAAGGTGTGTAAAAACATCAGCAGCTCTGCTGTGTCTGTTACACTCATAACTACTGCAACACATTTACCACATCTTGATCGAGCATGTGTGGGATGTTCAGGAACAACAAGTCATGCCTTAACATGCTGGTGCTGTCTTGGTGTCAGATACCAAAGGACACCTTGCAGACTTTTGCAGAGCCCATGCATCATACTGCATATTAGCATATTGGTCATAATGTTTGGGATCGTCTGTGTATAATTCAAGGTTAGTAGCACACAGCATTAGCAATTATGTGGTTAGTGATGGTATGTTGACTCTTTTTATAGCACAATGAAGCAGCAGTCC
>BRDA01058409.1:4264-35646 GCA_036984385.1 Crenuchus spilurus
TCATAAACTTGTGGGTCGTTTAAACGTTCAAGAGGGTGAATCTTTAGTACCTCCCCAGACTTTAAAAGTAGAATCCACGTACAGGACAGTGGACATGCACCTAAGATGAAAATTTCAGACCCCTCCATGATTTCTAAGTGGGAGAACTTGCAAATTTGCTGGGTGTTCAAATACTTATTTTCCTCACTGTATGTCCAAAATAGCATGATAATAAGGTACCGGGTAAAGGGTCATAGCATCTTAGAAACCACTAACTTCATGGGATGTTCTAGAGCTGCTGTAGTGAAGATGTACTGAGAATGGACTTCTTGTACAATGAGTGCCTCACAACAGCATAACAGCCACAAGCCATTGATGCCAGAGGAGAACACCAACTCCGACAAGTGGTACAAAGCAATCAATGTGCCACGGTAGACAAGTTAACCTTTATAATGAAGGCCACAGGAGCAACAAGGCGCGTGTCAGGGATTGCCACTGCTGGTCAAATTCAGGGTGGTGGTGGGAATGTTTTCCTAACATGATCTTGGAACATTTATACCAGTGTATGAGTCTCTGAATGCGAATCTCATTTTTATAAATTATTTAGTAGTTTTAAATAGTTCACAAATCACAATTTAATGGCAATTTTACCGTCAAACTTTTTAAAATTGCTATGTTTCAGCTTTCAACCATCCAGAACATGAATATTCTAATTCTTTATTAGCTCAGCCATGTGGGCTTTTTCAGCAGACTGAGAAAAATGATTCAGACCAGAACAGGTCATACATACTGAACTCAGATCCAGCTTTCTTCATCCATCCATTATCACACCCGCTTAGTCCTTATCAGGATCGCGGTTAGTCCCCTACCCCCTCACTGGGCGCAGGGCAGAGCATTACACTATTCAACTAAGCCAGGGACAGGGCGCCAATCCATCGCTGGGTGCATACACAAGCAAACACATACACAGACAATTTTAGAGTACCCAATTCACTTGACCTCCATGTTTTTTGGACTGTGGAAGGAAACTGGAGACCCCAGAGGAAACCCACACGAACACAGTGAGAACATGGAAACTCCACTCAGATGGGGATTCAAATCCAAGACCTCAGCGCTGAGAGGCGAATGTGCTAGCTTTCCTCATCAGATTTCTTAATTTAATTTCTAGACTATAATACAGCCTAAGTCATCAGAGTATGCTGTTCACATGACCAGTTGAATAATCAGATAACTGCAGAAATCCAATTCTGGTTGTGTGCATGGACACACTCATTACTAACAAACACTAGAACTCAATAATCACTCAAATAACCTAATTGTTTATGCAAGAAATGCATGACTTAAAATTCTTCTTCAATAAGGGTTGCACAGACTTGTCAATGTAGTTTAGGACACAGTATGTTGATTTCAACTCCTGCCAAACACATGGATCACCTTTCTCTTAAATATTCTTCCTGCTATTTGGGTTTTCAGACTTTAATGATTTATCTTATTAAATCAGTCCATTTTAGTTGTCCTTAACTCCTTTTTTAACTTCCTCTTTTATGTTATTTTAATAATAATTGTCATGTACTATTAAATGGCTCTTTGCATAGGTTCAGTTTGGATACCTGGGCTTACAGTGAGTATTAATTTGGTCAAAAATCCATTTGTTGGTTTAGTTTGCTGTCCAAATTATTCACAAATGTCAATAGCAAGGTAGAAAGGCATCCATATTTCTCTAGACCTGTAAAGGCCACCTGTATTGAGTCCAAGATAAGTCTTAAGACTATGATTGAGTCAAGCATTGACTGAGACAGACAAGACCAAGTACAAAAAAAATATTCTTGTTTGAGGCTAAGCCTTAACTAGCTTTTAGTTATGATCTATAGATTCCTTTGAGGCAGTACAATTAATGCTTTATCTCAGAACTCCGGTAAAAGTTTCATTTTGCAGTACTGTTTAAATGAAAATATGGGATATAATGACCAGTTATTTGCACAGATTTATAATGAATGACATTGCATTTATATTCTGCATTTTCCATTTATTTCAATGTCAGGATTTGCAAAAGTCCACAAAACAAAACTACATACAATAACTCAGCAAATTCAAATCATGGTATAGTATCTCCCCTTCTTTGGTGAAGTTTTAAAAAATGTAAAAACTATAAACATGTGCCAGCTCAGGCTATGAATGCTGTGTGCCACACGGTGTACAAATTCAAAGCTGTTTATTTTACTACACTGATGTCTGCTCCAAAGTTGTCCTGAACTGACATGTCATTTCTATGTATTGAATATCAATTAGTCGATGAAGGCACCCTTTCCCCTTCTCTCTTACATCCATTTCTAGAAGAACTCAACATTTGTGTCAGCGTGGGAGGGGTAGGAGGAGACAGACTGCAGCGGAGATGCAGAAAACGTGACTTTATTAAAAACGAGTCAAACAAAAACACTGTAGCCATGAAACAAACATAACGTAAAGACATACATAACTTGGTTGACATTACATAACATGAGGGACAATGACAGACAAACACTGACAAGCTGGGGCGGCTTTGAAAGCAAGCAATCAAACACGATGGACACGCAGGGCTGTGAAATCAGAGTCGATGACATGACAAGGGCGAGGACATGACATAAATATAAACAAAAGCACATGGCAAGATGTACGCGATGAAATGAAAAAACACACAGAACACATGGACCAACATGGTGACAGACGAGGCAGGAGGGTCATAATTTGGCCAATGATCTGTATTTTATATGAGTAGTTTAAATTGCTATTGGCATGTAGAGTGGACACTGTAAGCCTTTCTCTTAACCCTCTGGAGTGGGCACTTCTGCCAGTGGCATATTAACAAAATTCTGAATAAACACTTATATAATTCAGCGAGATTTTATCCTAGAAACAAAACATATTTTGAAAACCTTAAAGGGTCATATTTTTCAAAAATATATACAGTGCCCTCCATAATTAATGGCACCCCTAGTTAAAATGTGTTAAATGCCTTAAAATAAATAATTTTTTTTATTGCAGAAGAATAATCTCACTCTGAAAAAAGCAATCTTCAAGTGAAGAAAAATAAAGAAAGAAAAAATCTTGACTAAGAAATAATTATTTCCCATAAAATGACATGTTCCACAATTATTGGCACCCTTAACAATTTCTTGGAAATAAATGTATTTGAACCATTTATGTCATTTTTAAAGTGGATCAAAGTATCTAGTAACCTAGTAGTAATCTAGTAATTAATAATTTCCTGTTTCCCTGGGGTATAAATATGACATCACACAAAGGCCTATTTCTTTCACTCACTCTTAAACATGGGAAAGACAAGAGAACACACTTTTCAAGTAAGGCAGATGTGTGTTGACCTTCATAAATCAGGCAATGGCTACAAGAAAATAGCCACTCACCTGCAGATGCCCTTATCTACAGTCAGAGCAATAATTAAAACGTTCAAAACATCTGGAACTGTAACAAACAAGCCTGGAAGAGGACTCAAGTGTTTCTTGCCACCACACGCAGTGAGAAGGATGGTAAGAGAAGTAAAAAGTTCTCCAAAGCTCACTGTAAGAGAGTTGAATCACATGGTAGCATCTTGGGGTTACGAGGTCTCCCAAACAACCATCAGGCACTATCTATATGCCAACAAGCTGTTTGGGAGGCATGCATGGAGAAAGCCTTTTCTGAGTTATACTCATAAGTCTAAACGGGTGGAGTTTGCCAAGCAGTACTGGGATTTTAACTGGGACCATGTCCTTTGGTCAGATGAGACCAAAATAGAGCTTTTTGGTAACAAACACTGTAAGCATAACACCAAGGATGAGTACGCAGAAAAACACCTCATGCCCACTGTTAAGTATGGGGGAGGATTGGTGATGCTGTGTGCCTGTTTCTCCTCCACAGGACCTAGGAACCTTGTATGGATACATGGGATCATGAACTCTGTGAAATATCAGGACATTTTGAGTCAGAATCTGGTGGCCTCTGCCCAAAAGCTGAAGATGGGTCATCACTGGGTCTTTCAGCAAGATAATGACCCTAAACATTTGGCCAAATCTACTCAAAAATGGTTCACAAGGCACAAAATCAAGCTCCTCTTATGGCCATCTCAGTCCCCAGACCTCAACTCCATAGAAAACCAGTGGGGAGAGTGCATAGGAGAAGACCCAGGGCTCTGGATGATTTAGAGAGGTTGTGCAAAGAGGAATTGTCAAAGATCCCTCTTTCTGTATTCTCCCATCTTGTGAAGAGTTATATGGGAAGATTAAGTGCTGTTTTTTTGGCAAAAGGAGGTTGTACAAAGTACTAACACCAGGGGTGCCAATAATTGTGGCATACATGATTTCATTCAAAATATTTATTTCTTAATGTGTGATTTTTTCCCCACCAAATAAAGGCACTTGAATTAAAGCTTAGATTTTTCTCTTTTTTTGCATTGTTGTCTGATATTATATATATAGAGAGAATTCATTAGAAGCGAAAGAACACTTCTTAACCAGAGGTGCCAATAATTATGGAGGGTGCTGTAGCTTGAAACTAAATATATCTTTTTAGATTATTGTGAGAGAAGCTTAAATAAGCAGAGGCACATCTGTGAGAGCCCGTCAGACAAGCTGTGCATATTTTCCCGCCAAAAGAGGTTCACTGTCATTCATATGATAATGACGTGAAATCTGGCCATTCCGTTGGTGGGTTCTGGCAGCCAGGAATCTGTAGATTGTTGATAGACAAGCTAAGGTGATCCTGAATAATAGACCTGATTGTTCACATCTATCTCAGAAATATTCAGTGTAAGCTTAGTGGCTGGGTGAAAACAGAGTGTCGCCTTACATTTCTTAATCTTTACAAATTAAACCACATACAATTTCCAAAGACTGTTATAACTATTGTGAAGCAGGCACCTCTGTTTATTCATTTCTGAGTTCAAAAGTCTTGGCTAGAAACGTTTAGAGTGTGTTTTTTTTTACAATATATCAGCACATCTGAAAAAAAGTTTTTGGAAAGTAAGTTTAGAGCAGATTTAATCAAAATATAGATTTATGACACTCTTACTGTTTTGACACTGTTTTGCTGAGTTTGTGCTGAACAAAAGCCTGTAACACTTTGGAAAAAACTAATTTTAGATGTGTGTAATTTGTAAAAATGTCAAGCCATGTTGGACTACATCAGTGTCTGAAATACCCTCAGAGTCCAGAGGGTTAATGACTTTGTTAATGACATCTTAGTTTTCTGCCACAACTCGATACTTTTTATTCATCAGAATCAACATTCATAGGAATTTTTCTTTTTTTACCTCAGATTATATCAGCATGTCCGTCGTTTACTTCTGGTTGAACACTCAGTTATATCCCGTGGTGATATCTGTACAGACTGAAATGAAATGGAACCAGGGCAAATAATTCAAATTAATCTGTGCTCCATGTTTCACCACTTACAGTTGATGTTTTCTTCTCTCTGATATGTGGTGACTTGGGATATTGGCTTAGAATAAAATATATTAGTGGCTGGACTCTTAAACCTGTAATTAGAAATCAGTATATGGAAACAGCAGTAAAAAAAGTCAGTATTTTGGTGTGTGTATTCCTGAATACAGCACTGATTCTCTTCTAATTACAAACACAAATGTGGTATTGATTAGAGCCCACTGCCCACTCAGATTGATTCCAGCCAATGCCAATGTGAGCTGACTCAATCAAACACAATCACAAGCAATTTGGTTGAACTTTGGTTGAACTTAAGTGAATGATGGATGGTCTCGGTCAAGACCTGAGACTAAGTTTGGTAAGATTAATGGCCAAGCCTGAGATTAGAAAAGGTGTCTTGAGCATGGACTTTAGTGCTACAGTACAAATTGTTTCTTTTTTTATTGCCCAGCTTTTACATTTATACAGAATCAAACAGAAGATCATAGCCTATACAGTTTTACATGGCTTCAATATAAATATCTATAATTTACTTGTTCTCTCTCTCTTTGTCTTTTTCATGCAGAATTGGATATTCATGCGGTCACTGGGATCATTGTTGGTGTGTGCCTTGGGCTACTCTGCATCCTGCTCTGCATGTGTATTAGTTTCCGCAATGGAAAGAGCAGGTACATTTCAACTTTCTTACTCCATTTATGCATTCTGTTTAACCAGCTGAAATAGATCCTTTACCCTCTGGTGTTTGCTCTCCCACTAGCGGCATATTAACAAAATTCTGCAAACACTTATATAAGTCTGCGAGATTTTATCCTGGAAACAAAACCAAACATGCCCCAGAAACTTTAAAGGGGCTACTTTTCAAAAATATATAACTTGAATCGAAATATATTTTTAGATATTTGTGAGAGGAGCTTCAATAAGCAGAGACACGTTTGTGAGAGCGAACACCAAAATTTTTCCCACCAAAATGACACATTCTGTCATTCATATGATAATGACAAGGTAAGTCTGAGCATAGCATTGGTCAAATAGTGGCTGAGGAATGTGTGGAATGTGCAAAGACTCTTCCATCAAACAAATAATTTCTCACCTGAGTGTTACACCTATCTCATAAATATTCAATCTAGGACCACTGAATGAGTGAAACATATGTCAGCTCACATTTGTTAAGCTTTAGAAATAAAACCACATACAATTTTTAAAAACCGTAATGATCAGTGTGTCACCTCTGTTTATTCAGTTCTGAACTCAAAAGTCTTGGCTAGAAATGTTTAGAGTATAACAAAAACATCTGAAAATAAGTTTTTGGAAAGTAAGTTTAGAGCAGATTTAATCAAAATATAGATTTATGACACTTACTGTTTTGACACAGTTGTAACTGCGTTTGTGCTGAACAAAAGCCTGAGTAACACTTTGGATTTTTTTTTACAATGGGTATAATTTGTGAAAAAGTGAAGGCATGACAGACTACATCAGAGTGTCTAAAATACCGTCAGACTCCAGAGGGTTAACTAATCTTTACTAGTGCTGAATTCTTTACTATATTGTTGCAGATAGAAATGTTAACTTTTCACTGGGTACTTGACACAGCTGACACATTTTACTCTGGAGATGACAACAATGCTGTCATGTTTAATTTTTGCATTTTTTAGATAATCATATTCATAAGTAAGAAGAAATAATTTGTATCTTCTCTCTTAGAAAGTAGCATTCAAACGTCTGTGTTATGAGTTGACAGTCCTTATGAATTCATAAAAAGCTAATTTAAACACTGGTGTTGGTGATTATAATGATAATGAACATTATATGAATAAGATGAGGATTTTGGCAGGAGTGCTTTGTTTACTGATATTGTCCCTAATCTACAATGACAGGATTAAAAGCTACTTTGAATGGCAGGTGTCCTAGCATAGTAATCACAATCAGTCAGGATGCGTGTGTGTGTGTTTGCCTGTGGTTCATATGTCTTTCTCTATCAGCATGGAGCAGCAGGGAGACAGGCAGATGTTGGGGTGTGTTTCATGCCATGGCTGGTTGCCTCTGCCTCTATTAGAACTCCTGCATGCAGAGTGAACAGAAATGAAGGCCAAACAAAGACAGACTCACTCTGCTGAGCTTTGGCACAGAAAAACCAGCAACCGCAAATTGCTGTCTTATGGGAATTTCCAGTTATTGTGCAAAACTGCGGGCTTATATTTTAATTTAAATATGAAAGGAAGTCCAGATTTACATATACATCAATGCAAACTTTTACATTTCAATAATTTTGCATAACTTCGGAAGCAAGATTGGCTTTGACAGCTAGGCTTGTTATTTGAACATGTCTGAAGTAACCTTGTTAACGTAAGCAACCTTATTAGTCTCTTGGTTGGGGGCTGAGAATGCGCTATTCAGTTGTTGAGTGGAAAGGAATATCATTAAGTGTGATGGTGTTAAATGATGTTACACTAGATGCCCAGTTCAGAGTCTGATGACAGTCACAGAAAGATTTAAAATCTAATTAACAGAATGTTTCCCTACTGCTTATGTCATTTAGTGGCTCTTTGAGATTTGCACTGGAACTACAAGGCTATTATAATTAGGATGTAATGAAAGCCTCATGTAGCCTCATGCCTAAACCATCAAACACTACCATCACATTGTTAGGTCATCTCAAATAGTCTCTCTTATGTGGTTTCTGATACTGTGTGACATGCTACTGGTAGTCCTGTCACAATCATGAAATTGTTTCTTATGATTAATTGTTATAGAATTTTATAAATTATTTTTTTCTTAGTAGCTGTAGTAGAAGTAGAAATGGACTCCTGCTAGCAATAATTAGACTGATGCTTCCAGGCTGATGCACTTTTATTTTGACCCCATATGGATTCAATTACCACTATTATAATTATCATTATTGTTTTACACTATAGCACAATGTCAGACTTAACTGATGATGTAAATTTCTATCAGTAGTGTTGATCAGAGGAGGATGGATCCCCTTTGTGAGTCTTGGTGCCTCCCAAGGTTTCTTCTTCCAGCCTCGAGTTAGTTTTCCCTTGCCACTGTCGCCTTTGGCTTGCTCACTTTGGGCTTTGATTCAAATTGTCTGATGCTAATTATGTAAAATTGCTTTATGATAACGTCCGTTCTAAAAAGTACTACATAAATACATTTTGATTGATTGATTCTGTTAGGCAGTACTGTGATAATATAGCACTGTACATATATGCAAACATATTGAAAATATTTACAGATCAGAGTGCAGTCAAGTTTCTATTGAGAGTGTGAAAACATTTTTTCTAACAGACACTTCTCAATAAATATAGTGCCAATTTAAATTAGAATATTGTGAAAAAGTTTTTTTTGTGTGAAAATGTTTTTTTTTGTGTTCATAATTTAATATAAAAAAGTATTTTATATTCATATTTATATTATCTTATAAGTGGCATTTCAAGCATTTTTGTTTTATTGTTCATTAGTGTGGTTAATAGCTCATGAAAATCAGAAATTCAGAATCTCAAATTATTCGAATATTTCATTTCAAGTTTGTAAATTATTATTCAAACAGTATCAACATAAAAAAGCATTGAAAATATTGAACTATATAATTTTATGTGTGATGAATATAAAATATGACAGTTTACATTTTTGTGAATATCAACAGTTCCAATTTTTTTTTTGCAGAAACCCAACTAATGAAAATGCATCAGTATTTGTTTGTTGTGACACATGATTGTGAAATCTATCAGCTGATTAGGTAATAATTGAGACAGGCCTACACATGGTGATGTGGTGTCTTTGCTTTATTTCATTTATAGTGACAAAGCAATCACAAGACAAAACAAGGATTACTAAACATGTGTGACAGAACAAGTAGACAATACAAGAGTGACAACATGACTCAATGATCACAATACAATGACTGAATGAACTTTCCATGACTTTTTAACCTCCAGAGCAAAACCTTTTAACCTCTAAAGCAGCAAACTTTGAACACGAAACGTCTTACAGGGCAATATTTTGGGTCGTTTTTTTTTTGTGAATTTACTACTTTAAAATATCATTTTTAAAATGATGCTTTGACGCTCTGCTCATTTCTTTGTATTCTTTCTCTCTCATTTTTTAGGGAGGCATCTGGAGGTTTGGAGGCCAGTACAGCAAGCCAGTATCGCAGGGGTGGTCACAATGTGTCTAGTGTTGTATCAGACTGCCATGAACTGGAGACCCTAATGCCTCCTTCAGCACATGATCCTCCTCTGCCTCTTAGTGAAACCAATGAACAGCAAAGTCTCATGGGTAATGTAGGCACTGCTGATGATCCAGCTGATCCCAAGGTGAGGTTTGCAAACTCTTAGAGGTATTGGATGAGCTTAATTCCATAACCCTGTTTAGAATACTGTAAAGTCAAAAGTAACTGTGGTACTGTATATAAATCTCTGCTGACTCCAGATGATGAACAACTGCTCACAAGTTTGAGCCTGCCCATTAAATTGAACATTCTCTATGATACATACACTTTCAGGAGCATTTTTTGCTGTTTTGAGACTATAATAAAATCTACAAATGCTGCTACTCCAGAATGTCAATCATCTGTGGTAGAAGGGTGAGGTAGGAGAAGTTGTTGACAGTGAGTTTATTGACTTGCTGTTTACTCTATATCAGGAGTTTAGCACATTTTTTGTGTTAATTGGTGCTTACTGAGGAGGGTTATTATTGATTATCTTCTGTGCTAATGAGTAATAGTACTTATTTGATTTTGAGTTTTTGACTGACAAATACTGTGAAACACAATACGGTATACTGTACAATTCACAATAGAGTGAATACTGTAATCTCAAAGTTTACTTACTTTTTCTATTTTTCTATTAAATATTAATTGCATCACACATTTTAAATTGCAGACCAAGTGTTATTGATGCTTTTGAAGACCCAGTCAAAAACATGGGGTACATTGACGGCATCTCTCATTTACAATGTTGCTGAGGTAATATATAGAATGAAAAGACGAATCTGTGTAATTATAGACAAGATAAAAAGAAATTTAAGATGATGGTAATTTGATCTAAAAAAGAAATCAATTAAACAAACCATGTAAAATAGTAAAAATAATAAGCAGACAAAGGACTAAAATATAGGTAATGAATAAAATTAATAATATAATAAAAAAGTAGAATAAAAATTAAAATAAAAACAGGTCTTCAGGAACAAAAATAGAAAAAGTAAGTAAATGTTGAGGTTACAGAAAGTAAACTAAACAAAACTAAGCAGCATTGTCTACAGTCAGTGACCTTCTGTTAGTAAAATTTAGATTTACAGTAAATTTGATTTCCTTTGATTGAGCATTACCCCAAACATCAACTTATCTTTATAAAAAATGACACTTTTACTTTTCCACAGTAGTAGCATCAAATGGAAGAATGGGAGGAAAGAAAAATGAAAACAAAAAATGTAATTCATACCCTGGACCACCCTACTGACTAGTTCTTCCTGGAGTTATTAACAGGCTTAAAAACAATACTATATTACAGTCATCAATAGAGATAATGCTGTAAAAGTAAATGTAACAACTAAAACTATAAAAATACATAGAAAGACGTAACTAAAATAAAAGTAAATATAACTAAAACAGACCTGAATAAAATAAATAAGAAAATCAAATAATAAAAAATTAAGTAAGAATTCAAATAAAAACAAACAAACAAAAAAATAAATAAATAAAAATAAATGAATAACTAAATAAACCAGTGTCAGGATAAGTTGAGGTGGTTAGAGTGACACCAGTGAACTGAGCTTTAGAGTTTCTTGCAGTGGGATCCAGCTCACTGGTGCACTTGATCTAAAAGCAGATTTTCCCAGTTCACTAACATAATCAATCAATCATAGTGAGCATTGCAGCTCTACTCAAACAGTTTAGTTGGCAATAAAATGGTTTGTTTTTGGTATCTATACTTTTTGTTATGATGTCTGTATAAATTGTTAATAATCACTTATATGAGAAACTGTGCATGCACTGAGCTTAAATACCCTAAATATTAAGTCATTTTGAAAAGTTTTCCGCCACATTGTTAATTTCACTGTTAAAATAAAAGAGTTGGAAGTCTTAAATTTTTGGACCACCCTACTAGTCAGCCTAATGTTCAACTACCACATAGTGATCTAAATGTAACCTATAGTGCCTTTGGAGTAAGTGGTAATGTTTGCACACACCACTTCCAGCTGAATTGTTTATGAACAGTAGGTGCTGGAAATTTAGATTACATTTTTATTTGTAGCAAAGATGTGTAGGTTGCTTGTATAAAACTATTATAGATCTTACTCAAACACTTATAAAGTTATGTAACATCAAAATAGTGTTAGGTTGTTCTCCGCTGTCCACTATTAAATAAATGTGCTTGAAGGTGCTTTATGTAAGTGGAATACCGTCTGCTCAGTGCCATATTGTATGTTAATGTACTTTACTGAGGATGTTAATTTTCTATGTCCAGCCAACCTGGAATGGTTCCATCAGCCGAGACTGGACCAACCGGATTACCAGATACAGAGACACAATCACAGAGGACTCTCCTTCTCTTCTTAACAGATCTCGGGATGTCCCACCCACAGAGAGCAGCAAGGTGACGGGGAGTGTTTGTGTGCGTGTGTGTGTGCGCGCGCAGGACTGTGAATATACATGTTTTCCATGGATACACTGTATTTCTAATTTTTATGATGATATGAAGCTGTGCTTACACATCTGTGTTTGTTTTTGTGTGGTGAGGGGGTTTGATGGCACATGCCGCTTACGAGCAGGAAACATGTAGAGAAAATAATCATCATTACACAGCCAGTGAAAATGACATATAGGTAATTAGTATGTGACAGGTGATGCAGTTTGAATTGAAGCTCTACAGCTCATGTCCCATCCACCAATTGCCCTTCACACACATACACACACACAAAAGGAGGCCAGGAGGAAGGAGAGAAATCAAATTAATCCATGACTTAGCTTTTCATCATACCTTTCAATGGGCCCTGATTTATTCTCCCATTGACATTTACATCTTCCTCCTGCTTTTTCGTTTCCTGTCATTAGTCCTGTAAACATGGTGCAGCAGAGTGGAGAATGAAGCTGCGATGAGCCAGTGTTTTCTCAAAATTGGACTCAAGGCGACCGCATTAAAGTCTCAGAGCATGACCATTAGCATGATGGACAGCACACGCCCATCTTGTGCTCCTCTCGTTTTCTAGATAGACGGCTGTATGTTTTGGTTATTAAGCTTGCAAAAACAAAGGTAACAAACAAATTGGTGAATGGTGCACATTAAAAAGAAAAAAGATGGCTGCCATATTGCAGTGTACCATATATCAAATATAATTGCTGAAAAGCACCGTGTTTTAATGATGTGATGCTTTATTTGGCCCATGTTCCTGATGAACAGTCATCTGTAGAACACCACATTACAGCACTAATCAGAGGGTGATTGTCTGCCTGTTGGCTTTAGGGCTGTCCAAGGCACAGAAATATCTCCATAACACAGAAAAGGGTCCATAACTGCTTCCAATAACTGAAAGTGCTCGATTATAGTACTTGCTATCTTTTTTCATTTATTTTGGCTTGTGTCTGTTCTGTTTGTGGCTTCACATTAACACAGAGCACTGTGAAGTTGTCAGTCTAATTTTAGAAGCAGTTCCACGGTGACCTGAAGGTTATTTTGAGCCCAGCATGACTCAAGTCTTATTTGTTTAAAGGGGATATATTATGCAAAACTCACTTTTTGAGTGTTTTTGGCACCAGCCCTCACCAGTCAACCCCCACCAGAGCCCCACCGACTAGATTAGTTGAAGATCCACCATTTGCTGTTTTTACAAGCACCGTGTTTATAGACACTGAAGGCTACGGCTACAGGCAAGTCAAACATGAAGTGTTGTGTTGTTGGCTGCAAAATGTTTTGTGTGTGTGTTGTTTGAGAGAGAGAGTGTGTGTGTGTGTTGTGTGTGTGTTGTGTGTGTGTGTGTGTGTTGTGTGTGTGTGTGTGTGTGTGTGTGTGTGTGTGTGTGTGTGTGTCTGCATGTGTGTGTAAGAGCCTAAAAGCGAAATATCCAGTGTTGGAAAAACGGCTAAGGGTGGAACATATGCAGTGGGATAGTGCCACTGTGTTCGACCTTTTTCACGTGTGGTAAACCCTCAGCGTAAACATGGAATGGTTGTGGCGTGGCCAGCAACAGCTTATTTGCATAAAAGTGACAGAGCCCTCAAACGCCTCATTCTAAAAGGGGGACTAAAACTGGGAAGATTAGAGCTGGTGATATCTCTTTATCTGAAAGTGATTTTGTGCAAATGAACATGTTTTGTATAGCCCATAGACCTATTTTAACTTGTTTAAAAAGAGGTGTAATATGTCCCCTTTAAATAGAGAATTACATGTAGGGTTAATCTGCATACATACATACACAAACAGCATTTTTAAAAAAATCAGTTTAATTAATACATTTTAACTACTATACTTGAATTTGTCAATAGTCTACATCTATCTTGAAGGTGTACATTTTATCAGTAATTTTTACACTGATCATTAATGTAAACCATAGGACCACTGTTGACCAGATCTGATTCAGGTGGTGAAAAGCTCTCAGTAGAGCAGTGGGATCATCTTGGTAGTGACATGTTGCTGTATATGAAACTGGTGTATCAACTGAAAGTGGATTTCATCTACAGTCTGTAATTATTGATATTAATCACAACAATTTGTGTGTTTTAGAGTGATCATGAGGATCATCTGCATTCACTTGGCTCAAATCAGGTGGAGGCAGAAGTAATAGTTCACTCTGAGCATTCTGAACCAACAGAGGGGGTTCTGAGTGACACTGATCTCTCTCTGGGGTCTCCTGTCTCTCATATCCCTGCTTATGGAGAGGACACCACACCCCCAACCCACCCTGTCCCTTTACCTTCCGCCATGGAGAGTCACCCTCCATCTCTGCCAACTACTAACCACACCCAGGAGGTACTGTCCAATCACAATGGCTCACTGGAGAGTGATGGGCCTTTCCAACAGACAGTGGGAGGGGTCACAGTTGAGGGGGTGGGGCTTACCAACGGTTTCCATTCCCCTGAAAGCTTGCGGCCTGCACGGGAAAGCCTGGAAAATGGGGATCACAGACTCTGCCCCAAAAGGAAGGCTCTCTCCCAGCCTGGACTTTCCCCATCCCCTCCAGCCTTTGCCATGTCTGGCCTTGTCCAGTCTACCTCAGGTGCACATGGTTACCTGTGCCCCTAAGCTCAAATGAAGGAAATGAACTATGTTCCCTTTATTCCAGCAAAAGGAGACGGAACACTAGGGCAGATCCATGTGAATGGGCCCCCCTGCAGCGCAACCTAATGGAGAATACTTCATTTGTCTCTATGGGCCAAGTGTCCATCTCTTATCTATTGCTACTTTGTTCCATTGTTTTATATGTATGTATATACAGAATATTTTTTTAGCTCTAGAAACAACCAAGGATATGCATTTTCTTGCATATCAGTGGCACTTTTGCGAGGATATGTGTGCATGTATTGTATATACTGATATACATAATTACATACACACAAGCTTATATATACAGTCCTGATCAAAATCTTAAGAGCATTTAAAAAATTGCAAAAATTTGCATTTTGCACTACTGGATCTTAAGAAGGTTCTAAGTAGAGCTTCACAATGCTAAAAGAAGAAATGGGTGCAAGAGACAAACACTTTTGAGCAGGGAATTTATTGAAAACAACAATTTAACTGAAATAGGCTGTTCATTTTTTGACCATAGCTCAAAAAAACTCGAAAACTCCCTCAAAACAGAAATCAAAGTGTCCAAAAAAAAGGACTCAGTAATGAGTAGCTCCACCATTCTTGTTGATCACTTCAAACAATAGTTTAGGAATGCTTGATGCAAGTGTTTTCAGGAGGCTAATGGAAACGTTGCTCCAAGATGGCTTCACGAAAGGCATCCACTGTCTGGAACTGATGTCTATTTTTGTCAACTTCCCTTGCCATCCATCCCTAAATGTTCTCAATCGGATTTAGATCAGGGCAACATGCAGGATGGTCCAAAAGAGTGATGTTATTCTCCTGGAAGAAGTCCTTTGTCAGACGGGCATTGTGAACTGCAGCATTGTCCCGTTGAAAAACCCAGTCATTACCACACAGACGAGGGCACTCAGTCATGAGCGATGCCCACTGCAACATGTCCACATAGCCAGCTGCTGTTTGACGCCCCTGCACAACCTGAAGCTCCATTGTTCCATTGGAGGAAAAAGCACCCCAAATCATGATGGCGCCCCCTCACTGTGCCGTGTAGAAAACATCTCAGGTGGGATCTCCTTGTCTTGCCAGTAACGTTGAAAGCCATCAGGCATTTTTTTCTTATCAGAGAATACAACTTTCTTCCACCTTTCAATGACCCATGTTTGGTGCTCCCTTGCAAAGTACAAACAGGCAATTTTGTGGCGTTGAAGAAGACGTGGCCTTTGAAGACGTTTTTTGTTTCTGAAGCCGTTCCCTTGCAGATGCTGATGGTTATTGAGCTGCAGTCAACACCAGTAATGGCCTTAATTTGGGTAGAGGATCGTCTTGTGACTTGACGGACAGCCAATTGGATCCTGCGGCTCTCATAACCCTCAGGATCATTTAAAAAAATGTAAAATGACTGTCTTACTGCGTCCAACCTCAGCAGCGATGGCACGTTGTGAGAGGCCTTGCTTATGCAGCTCAACAGTCCTACCACATTCAAAGTCTGTGATCTTTTTTGCTTTTGCCATCAGGAGGTCTTGAACAGTGTAAATACTTGACAGAAAATGACATGGAATTCAAATGTTTGTGCAGATTTTGGCTTTTAAAGGCTACGGTCTAAAACTTTTGATCAGCTGAAAAAATCATGTTTGAGTGAAAATGCAGTTTTTAAAAAAATTGCTTAAAACTTTTTGTCTCTTGCGCCGTTTTCTTCTTTTAGCATTGTGAAGCTCTACTTAGAACCTTCTTAAGATCCAATAGTGCAAAATGCAAATTCTTACAATTTTTTAACTGATCTTAAGATTTTGATCAGGAGTGTATATATATATATATATATATAATATTAAAATTGGAGTTTTCTTACTCTAAAAGCAGAGGATCCTGAGGTCCAGGATCAGTCAGTGTGTAAAGAGCAAGAGCGGAATACACTGTTGATTTCAAGGAATACTCTAGCACTTTTCATCCTAATGACTTTTCTCACATTTGCATCATACAGTCAATCACTGTTACATAAAAACCACATAAGTGTAGGCCCGTCATGATGGTGAACTTTTTGCTGATGATTCATTGACTATATATATAATGCAATTAACAATTGAATTGAATTATCTTTTGTTTATTTTGCTGTCAAAGCCGAACTCTAAAGCAACTGAGTTGAAAGCTTTCTGTCTGTCTTTACATTATATTAGTTTGTACTGTCATGATGCCTGTTGTGTGCAGAAAAACACAAAAAATATTTAGTTATACAATGTGAGTCAAATATAATGAGTGAAATACAAGCCAAAAAATGTGCCCTCTAAGCATACATGAAAACAACATTAATGGGCTCAGAGTGGCTCAACGGACTAAGGCGCTGCCATTACAATTCGAGCATCACAAGTTTGTTTCCCCATCGTCAAACAAAAACAACATTAGAGTTCAAATAAACAAACATTTATCTAAATAAGTGTTGTAATGGGGGGTCAGCTGTGGCTTACTGGTTAGTGACCTGTGACAGAAGGTCGTCAGTTTGATCGCAAGGCAGGTCATGACTGAAATAATCTTGAGCAAACCACCTAACTCCCTACTGCTCCCCGGGCGCCGTAGGTAGGGCTGCCTACCACTTCTGGCACATGTTCTGTACAGGTGTTTTAAATGTGGAGGTCAAAGTTGAATCTAATCTAAAAATCTAATCTAACACCCATTTTTTTCTTTTTGTAAGACTGGAATAACTTTCCATCAGATGAAATATTTGCAGTTATTTCAAAACATTTTGAAAGGCCTACATATATTTGTTTTGATACGATTATAGTAGACAGTAGCTGTAGCTACTCCAGCATCTAGTCTTTGCATCCCATTGGCTTCCAGTGCACAGATTTGTTTTTCAAGGATTGTTATCCATAGTTACCGGCTGTATGTTACAGGTGCTGTGGATAGAGGTCAGGATGAAAGATGCTGAAGTATTCCTTTAATATAACAAACTGATCAGAGATCAGTGCCTGAAAAGCAGCTGTAGACTTTCACTGAGAGAGCCCGCAAACCCTGCCACTCTACAGCCTCCTGCTGTCTCAGGGTCAATACACACACACATACACACATACATGGTATTGGCCATACTATAGAGAAGGTTCATACACTGTTAGACATTTCAGTTCTATCTTGGTTATTTCTTACATTTTCTTTCATGAGTTCCTGTCTGACACACACACACACACACACATATCTAACACTTCAGTACAAATATAACACACATTCCCTGACAGGAGCTCTCAGGAGTTTTAAGTTGCAGGCCAATTTCTAACCTCTGTGTATTTATATACAATATTATATCAAATACCAATAAAACCTGACAGAAATAAGACAAAAACAATGACAGAAAGGCATACTGTACATGTACCTTTTAGCATTTTTAAGTATAATTTGATGTGTTGGAGGACGTTTCTCTCCCAGCCACTACCTCATTTGTTCAGGATCCTTTTCCCCTGTGTGATTTGTCATGAATCACTTACCATTCAGAGAGCAACGTTTTGAATCTGGGTTTATAATGCTGTCAGATTCATGGTCTTTAATACTAGCAACTACAAGCCACGCCCTTTTTTCCTCTTCTGTGCATTCATGTAAAGGTCAGTGAGCACAGGAAATGACCCGGTACATCTTTCTAAGCATTGTTAAATGGAGCTTGTATGCCTTGCTGTGGACAACAGCAGCCAACGTGTCTTGGAAGGACCAGTTTTGCAATATCGCTGTAAAGAGGAGGGATAAGAGCGTAGTGGAAAACTGTCTTAACTCAGGCCTTTCCGTGGGTGTCCATAAATGTACCGCTTGACGTTCAGAGGTACGTCTTTATTCTTACCTCATTCATTTTCTAGGTCCTTCCCTCGCCCTGCTCACATTTTCTAGATCCTTCCCTCCCTCACCTTTTCTCAGGGAGCTCTGAGCAGGGAAGCTGTACAGGGAGTCTGAGAAGAAGACAAATACGTCTGCCAAGCTCTGAAATAGCCTTTTGTTTCTTCAGCCATAATTCACAGTTTCTTCCCTTTTGCTGACTCATCTGTTGCTGTGTAATTTCATCTCCAGATCGTTCTTTTTTTCCCCTCAACACAAACACATATCTCTTTTGTATGGCCTCTAAGAGCAGGATTTTTCTTTTCTTCCTTCTGAATGCATTTTATACAATTATTTAATTATCGTTATTTACTTTTGATAAAGAAAAGACTATATTTCTTACATGTTAATTGTGTTTTATTAGGGTTGATTTCTACAGAATGATAGTTGCCATATATCTGACTCAGAGGAATTTGCCCTTTTTGGCTGATACAAAATATTTTTTGGTAGTTTGGTAATAATAAATAATTATTGGTGGTTCTGCTGGTCCTAATATGTATCAGCTAAATGGGTAAGTTCAGCCAAGAGCTGGTATCTCTGAGTGGCTACAGGCTACACTGTCTAATCACAATGTGTGATTTCTCAGATTTTGACAGGATTGATTGCTTTTGATGTCTAGACCTTATTGGTTAGAGATGGAAGGTCCTACCCAATCACGGCCTTGGGAAGAGTCCGCTTTCAACACACTCTTACCAACTGATTGTCTTTCACATTGGTCTATAATAACACACCTTCTCAGAAGGGTTAGCTCGGTGCTACAGCTTGGCGAGGTGCTTTTCAGGATGGTCTCTAAAGCATTCCAGTTTTTTCTATTTTCATCAGGGGCCTCTCAGGTTCATCATACACAAAACGAAACAAACTGAATGTCTGCATCACTGCTGTCATACTGTCTTCAAGTCACATTCAGCCCTAACAGCTCAGCATCACGGTATCAGTCAATAAAACTGCCACAAATAGGTGAACCTGTCTTAGTAGCTCCATATTCAGAAGCTGCCAATCAGGAACTTGCCCTTACTGTCTTAATGATGATATATTTTTATTTAAGTTAAATTCCATGTGAACTTTTTCCTATATAGATACTATAAATTACGCTACATGTAGAGATTATGATGTATGTTTTTCATATTATCAATTAAGCATAAAGGTAAACCTGTTCAAGGACTTTTACAGTGGCATTTCTCCATTGACTGCTTAATACATCCAAGTGGAGGCTTAATCTGTGCCCATTCAGAATGACCCTGACCACATAATCATGTTTTCACTTAAACTGAATGATGTTTGAATGTATTCTGATACTTACAGTATATTTGTATAATGGCTGCTCACCCAGACACAATTTAAGCCCAGCCTTGGACTGCAGAGGTTTAAGTCTACATTGGGAGGCTGGAAGTAACAAATTCGGTATAGTTAGGGTTGCCTGGAGTTCATTGATCTATCTTTGCTCCACCCACATATGTATTCTTTTGTGGAAGATGATGTAGCAATGATGGCAAGCTTTACAAAAGTCTAAGCCATTGAGAATTACACCATTAACTGAATAACAACAAATTCACACTTATACAGCTGGAAGTACTTTTATGTCTTGTTAATGACTTAACATTAGCATGGAGGCTAATTTTTGTTGTTTACAACCTATCTAGGTTCAGCTTTTAACATAGCATTTCATACTGGATACTGAACATTATGTACAGTTTCTGCTAACTATGAATAATATATTTGTGGGCAGAGTATCAGTAGGTCAATGAACTCTCATCATGCTAGTAAAGTAAAGTTTAAAGTGTCCCAGTGCTTGATGAGAACTTCCTAGTTTTCCAAACTGGGCTTAAAAGACATCTGAGAAACCACAGTGTTGTAATATGGACATTTGTCAGAAAAAAACAACACAATATTTCTTAGGTCATCTGTTTTCAGTGTTAATCTTTGCCTTTCATACTTGGATATGCACAGTTTTTCCAATAATGGCATCTCTTTTATATAAAAATAGTAGAATACCTCATGTGTTACTTATGTGTTAATTTAAGTGTGATCATACTCTTAACACTGCACATAAATGTAATGTAAATGAATAGTTTTAGCATCTTATGACTGGGAGCCATGCTTGTAGATACAGATCTTTAAATAAATGTGGAAACCTCTTTTTTAAGGTATCCTGAGTCATAGTCACAGTAGGGCAAAATACAGAAAATGGGACTGAGTACTGCTTAAAGGCAAAAGCTTATTGCTTTTGGCAAACATCACATTTACACAATTGGAGCAAAAAGCTAAAAATAAGTGTATTTTCTCCATTTTTGGTAACAAACAGAATCAGGACCAACATAAGCCATTTTAAATAAGATTTAATGATTTAACTGGTGGTTTTTGCTCATTCTAACCTTGTGTTATTTATTAACTACATTGTGTCTTAAGAAGCAAACACATTTATAGACGTTTACAAATTGTGTAAATTTGATTTTTCAATTAAAGCAGCGACCAATAAACCAGTTCTTTTGTTTGTACCTTTGAGGTATGTTTCCTACTCAGTAGAGAAGCCTGTAAGAATCAGCTATATGGCGACTTTGGTTTTCATGTGTTTACACAAGATATGAAGAATTGTAATAGCAGTAATTGGCAACCTTGACAAAAGAAAAGCTTTTAATGATGCTTCATTGGTGTACAGCTGAGAAAGGTCTCCACGTCTTAAGGATACATTTGCAGACTAAAGTGACTTTGAGAGGAAATATATGTTTTCTCAAGGTGACTATATTTCAGGTGGCCTTGCATTAAAACTGTAGAGGAGCATTTTAGTGGTGTTTGCTTTAAGAAGAATCTGAAAACCTTACTCATCCTGGATAAAAGATTTAAGACAAAAGAGAAGTGATGAATACTGATGCACAAACACAGCTTTTCTTTTGAAATGGTGATTATAAACTGCTGTCTCCCTGGTGCTTTGTGGTGACTTGCCAATGCTGGCGACATCACAATTTGTGCTTTGTTTCTTTGTTGGACTACTTCTTAACTGGCCAATCTGTGTGTATTCCGTTCTAGTTCAGTGTGTGTGAAACCTGTAGAACTGGTGCTCTGGTGTGTTTGACCACACCACCTCAGTCATATATTTACAACCACCACAATGTGATTATAGCACTTGTTAATCTGTAACATTCTGCATTTCTTTCTGGGGTTCATTCTTTAAGATGCTGTCTTATTGTGAGTAAACAGGAAGTGTCAAAGACAATGAAGAGGATCTGTTTTTGAGGGAATAATGGTCTACCTGCTGTTCAGGAGGATGTACACTTGACTGAAAAAGATGTTACTCACTGAAATAATGTAGTGAGCAGTATGAAGCCTGGGCTTTTGAAAGGACAGATTGGAGATCTTGCTAAAATGTATTTGCTGGTATTTTTTTTTTATTTCTTCTCCTCTCATGTTACAGTTTGTCTGTTGTGAACTCAGCAGTAGCTCATGAGCACACAGTCACCCTCAGTCGATTGTGTGAACGTGTAGGATGTAAATAAACACCTTAATAAACAAAGGTGAGTCAGCAGAACCGTGCCAGATTGTTTCTTCAGTCACACACACATAAATACACACATACATACATACATACATACACATTGCACTTATAGTGCGCCTTTCTAGACACCCAAGGACGCTTTACAATCAACACACTCCATTTACACACACTGGTGAGAAGCGGCAGCCAATCGCGCACAGTGTACTCTCAACCGGAAGCGACCGTCCACCTGGAGGACTGCATCGAGCACTAGGGGGATCACCCAGGACGGAGTGCCAACCATATCTGGGCATACATTTATACACACCAGGGTAATTTTAGAGTATCCAATCCACCTGATCTCCATGTTTTTGGACTGTGGGAGGAAACCGGAGACCCCGGAGGAAACCCATGCAGACATGGGGAGAACATGGAAACTCCGCTCAGACATAGACTCGAACCCAAGACCGCAGCGCTGAGAAGCCACCGTGCCACCCAACACATTTGTTTATGTGAACTGTGGGGACATTACATAGACTTACTCATGCTTTAAAACCCTAATCTTTACCTCAAAACATGTCTTCATCTTCACCGGTCCCTGCCAGGAAGAAAGGCTGTTTAAACAGGTTTTGGTCCCCACAACATATCATAAACCTGGTACATACACACAAACACATTTTGGTAATACTATATTAGTGAGGATATACCATTCACTTGTGTAATAGTGAGTAAAAATAAATTTTAACTTAGCCTTAGCAGCCAAACGTCAATGCTTCTGCTCTTATAAAAATAAAAAAATTAAAATGTCTTATTTATTGTGAGGACCAGCAAAATGTCCCCACAGGTCTGACAAGCATTCCTATCATTATGAGGACTGTGCACTGGAGTGGTATTTCACAAAGCAGCATTTCTCAGTTTAGCAAGGTAACTTAAGCCCAAATTCAAGTCTGTCCAAAGAGAAAAGAGTAACAGAACTTCTCAGTCTTGGGCTTACGTTACATTGCTAACTTAGAAATCCTGCTTGTGGAAAACTCCCATATCAGGTCCTCCATCAGCACTTGCTGTTCTGAAAAATAAAGCTGAGCCACACTCAGGATTTGCTGCTCTTGGTTTTCCTAAATCAGTGATTATGACTTGAATCAGTGACTCAGGCTTGAGATGTGCTCCATTCACATTTTGACTTGAGCTGGTTTACTACACGGCTGCTTGAACTTTTTTGTAAAGCTGAGTTTCTGCAAAGACGCATTGTGACAGCAGTTGCAAAAATACAAAACCCAACACAAAGAGAAAACCAGAAACAAGGGAAATGGGAGGTCAGAAGCAGAAACACTGGTGTAAAATTCTGCTAAATGTCACCCTGTTGGTGGGAGTGTATATGAATGACTGTTTTAGGCACCTAAGCTCATTTTTAAAATCACTAACAATAAGTTTTGTATTTCTTGTAAAACCACCACATTTTTTATTTATCAGCAGAACATTGAATTGATTGATTTAATATAACACATTATTAATTAATCAAACCATGTTTTGGATGAGTTACTGAACTACCTTAAGGGGTTTATACCAGCACAATATAATCAACCAATACAATAAACAGATCAAAAATTTAATCCAAAACATTAACAAGTAAAACTCATATTTTATAGTCTTTACACTTAGATACATTTTTCAAGTCTTTTTGCTTTAATACAGATCAGTATGGCTTACAACTCAAACAAAATCAGAAATCTAGTATCTCAAATAGAGTATTCAGTTTGATTAAACAAAAATATTTTAATAATTAGATTTTTGATTTTCATGAGCTACTTGTATAAGCCAGACTGATCAACAGTAAAACAAAAAAGAAATATATCACTTTACATGTAATGAAGATAAAATAGGACAGTTTACCTTTTAGAATTAGATTATAAACGACAATGAACTTTTTCACAATATAAATTTTTGTGATGTGACACTATATAATGGACTGTACAGTTTTTTTCACTACAAAAGCACAAGACATCTGATTATTCAATCCCTCTACAGTTCTAAGAACTGAATACTTGCTCTGCAATTAATGGCCATTACATGTGGTAGAGACATTAGGCCATAGACAGAAGGAAAAAATAATCAGATTCAAATTAAAACCACACAGATTGTGGCCACATCATGGCAGTACAATGTACCTGTCCATTTCAAACAGTGCTTTTAACTATAGCTTTCATTTACTGAAATCTAAGACTGTCCTAATGAATAATGTTTCTGAGTTCAATTGAAAATTCATTTGCATAGCAAACCTTTTATAGGAACTCTGGTCTTAATGTATTTATTTATTTAATAACCCATAAATGCCCATTTTTAGCTGATCCCTATTCCAAAATACACACCTTCACAAAATATCTAATAAAATAACAAATAAACACATTTAATACTGAATTAGTACTTTTAATCCTCAACAGTTTACATCCTGTAGTGACCCATATTGAGCGTGTGCCCATTTTGAATGCTGGGACATTCAAATAGCTGCAAGAGGGAGTGATGTAGCACCGTCTTATAGAAGCTTGTTTAGGCCAATTAATAAAGCTGTGATGGCTGGAGAAAGGACACATTTGCATTGCTCTTGTTACTTTGTTCCTTTTTCCATTAAAACATTTTTCACAAATCTCAGTCTCTGTGTAATTTGTTCCCTGTTATGCATTTCTAATGGTGTCAGAAGTGGGATTCTGGCCTCTTTCAGTTTAAAAGTGAATTGGCAGACCTGGAGACTGAGTGAGACAAGCAGGAAATAACAAAGATGACCCAGACTGTTGGAACAGAAGTCAAGTTTGTCCACCTTACAACCTTCCTTGGTAAGGAATCATGGGAGTTTTATGCTGCACAGCTTGACATAGAGGGGCTGGACAAATTGAGAGGCCTCAACACACCTCTGCTTATAGCTTAAATGAGAGGTAGCCTGTATGCTTCCGGAGGTGTCGTGAGAGCATCATGACGACTTGCCGGCCCTAGTCATGGCCCTTGAGAGATGGTTCAGGTGGGTGCAATCACTCCATACGATCACCAGGGAACTACTTGGAGCAACATAGTCAACTAGCAGCTCTGAAATCTTCCATGTGACCACTGCCTTTGCACAGCCATGTTTGTTTTCAGTTGCAAGGCAGTAAGGTGAGCCACGGCAAGCCACGAGATGAAGCAGGTTGGTGAGGCGTGGGTGAGGGCTAAACAGATTGTCTACTTGCAAAGCAAGTAAAGAGGGTAATGCACAAGAATGCAGTGGAATTATGAATGAGACTTTTCTATTACATTTTTAAAAAATCACTTTTACCAATTTTCTCCTTTTTCCAATGTGGTAGTAGCCAATTAACCCATCCCATCCACTAGGGGGCTCTCCCCATCACTTTGCACTGTCCCTGACTCTAGGAGGGTGAAGACATGCATACGCCTCCTCTGCTCCTCCTCTTTTCAAACTACCGATACACCATCACTGAGGAGCCAAAGTGCTTAAAGAAAAGTGCAGGATTCCCAACTCTGAATAGACCAATCAGAAGACACCTGAGCCAGCGGACATGGAAATGTGAAAGTGATAGGGGGAGCACCCAGAGAGACCCACCCAGAGAGAGCACTGCCAATTTTTGCTCTATTGGGCCCCGGCTGTTGATGGCAGATAGAATGACCAGGATTTGAACTAGCGATCCTCTAGTCATAGTGTCAGCCTGCTGAGCCACTCTGGGCCCTTTCTGTTACATTTTCTATGAGTCTTGCACAAAATTGTTTGTGTGATGGGCTGTGCAGTCTCAGCTTGATGAATCCTGTCAATGTTGAATAAAATACGGTGGAACAAGCAAAGCTTGTCAGCTTAAACATAATGACAACTCACAGGAGAAGCGATAATGAGTATGAATTGGACAGTAAGAAAACCGTGTAGATTTAGGGTTAGGTTTAGAAATGGGCAGGTTTGAAGACTTGAGTGACTTTGATAATGGCCAAATTATTAGCATTAGGCAGCTGAGTCAGATCTATAGGTGTGACATAAAATTGATAAATAATATTGCGATATTTCAGGTGTAAAACGGTATTGACAAATACCAATAATCTATTAATTAATTATTAAGTATGTGGGTGTTAGTACCACTAGTAAAATAATAAGAAACAAAGCATTACTTTCTTCATCCACAAGGTGTTAGTAAAGTCTGGGGAGAAACTGTACTGTATTGGTGGGTTAGTAAATGAATTAAAACAAAACTGGAGTTTGCAGACACAGAAATAAGAGATGCACTGATGCAGTGAAGAATGTAATATTAAACAGGGTTAATAAATAGTTATATTGCAACATTATACATTGTAATTTTGTAGATTTGTATTGTGGCCAAAGTATCACGACAATATGGAGTCTCAAGCAACCCTTAGTCAGAGCATCTCAGAAATGGCCAAAAATACTATAAGATTAGAATAAATGCATATACACTCACTCCAAAAGTATTAGAACAGTGAGGCCAATCCCTTTAGTTTTGCTGTAGACTGAAAACATTTGGGTTTGATATTGAAAGATGAATATGAGACAAAATATCAACATTTCAGCTTTTATTTCCAGGTATTTACATCTGGATCTGATACACAGTTCAGAATATAACACCTTTTGTCTGAACCCACCCATTTTTTCCTTGTGAGGAAAAGTATTGGAACAGATAAGTAAAACAGATTAAAGTGAATAAAACAAATATTTATTTGAAAATTATTTGCTTGCCATAACAACATCAAGCCTGTGACATCACTAAACCTTTGCATTCTTCTTTTGTGATGCTTTTTAGGCTTTCACCACAGCCTCTTTCAGTTTTGGGGGGTTACTCCATTCAGTCTCCTCTTTAGCAGGTAAAATGCTGCTCTGTAGGGTCTAAGTCTGGAGATTGACTAGGCCAGTCTAACACCTTCCACTTTTTTGTAGCTTTGTAAGTGTCTTTATTATCTTGCTGCATGATGAAGGATCTGTTTGGTGCATCTTTAAATTGACAGACAAAATGTTTCTGTAGACTTCTGATTTTATTGCAATGCTGCCATCATGTGTGACATCAATGAAGATTAATGAGCCCGTCCCAGAAGAAGCCATGCAAGCCCAAGACGTGACATTACCTCCACTGTGTTGCACAAACGAGCTTGTTTGTTTGGGATCATGAGCAGCTCCTTTGTTTCTCCAAACTTTAGCCTTTCCAGCACATTGGTGAAGGTTCATCTTGTCTCATCAGTCTTTTTGAGACTTGTTTCTGTAGTTCTCGGCAAATTCCAGCCTGGCCTTGCTGTGCTTCTTGCTAATTAGTGGTTTCCATCTTCTGGTGAAGCTTCTGTACTTTTGTTCATGAAGTCTTCTATAGACAGTAGCACAGACAAAACCCAAAACGGAGTGTAGACACGCATTGTTGTTTTTTGTTTGAATAATCAATGTAACATGACACACCTGGCCAACAAAACACACCTGTCAGTCACATGTTCCAACACATCTGGAGGTGGTGTAGGTTAGGCTTTGTAGGTTAGAATAAACAAGATAGAAATACACAGATTTGGCTCCTGTCTTCTCAATGCACTCCAGACATTGTATTCATTTGTTAAATTTCATTATATAAAGATTAGATTTCATCATTTCAGCAGTTTGATGCTAAATTCATTCATTTGAGGAGAGAACAGAACACGATAAACACACAGTATCAAAATGTACTTCATTCTAATATCAGTATTTTGTGTTTTTCACACAAATGACTAAGCATTTGTTTATTCTAAGTCCAGCTAAATAACACTTAAGAACAGATATTGTGTCTGGCCTCTTCTTCTTGAATAACTCACAAAGTCTAAAAATGTTTATGAATTTGAAAGAACTAGCTCGATTTCAGAATATAAGATTATTTAAGGGTTGTTATATTATATTATCTTATCAGAAAACGTAAAGCAGCTTTGTTTATTAAGCCCTGTCTGAGCTCAGGTACATCGCCATTATTCTCGTTTGTGGACAGTTTACTAAAAGGTCTGCTGACACTATGAATGCTCTGTACTGTCTAGAGTAAAAGAGAACATCACCCAGCACGGCGCTGTATCATTTCCGGTGTCTTTTCATCGTTTACTGGGAACACGTGTTTTTAGGAAAACTTGCATTAGCGCTGTGCTCCTGCCGCCCATGACGGCCGCTGTCGGTAGATGTCGCTGTTTCACCAGCGCTGGAAATGTTCTGTCTCTTTGTTAAAATCATTTCAAAGGATTTGTGTTCATTTTCTTGCAGTTATGACCCTCTGTGCTTCCCTTATTCAGTCCACAGCAAGTCCGTTTTGAGAATATTAATGTATTTATTTCTGGAGCTGTATAGCCTAAGGAAAGCAGAAAAAAAGAGTTCTCTGGGCAATAACTGAGCAATGCAGCTGGACGTGGATCAGAGCTAATTATCAGGTTTTTAATGGACTAATTGGAACAGCATTAAATAAAAAATCAACAGAGCCAGAAAAGTGCAAAAAAGAACAGCTATCAAAACATTAAAAGAAGGAAAATGTAGAATACAATATTTAAAACAGATCAAATAAATAAATAACGCTGTAAACAGTGTATTTAAACTTAAATATATCGCCAGTCCAACTGTGATCCATGTAAGTGATCAAAACGAGGTATTTTAGATTATCAGAGGATCTTCACTCACCCAAAGTAACCACAACTGAACTATCGGAGGCAAATCAGCTGTATGTCAAGCCTCTATCACGTGATTTAAAAAATCATTTAGGACATCGGTATTTAGGCTGAAAATATAATATTATTATTATTATTATTATTATTAATTAATTAATTAATTTTATTACTACTACTACTACTACTACTACTACTACTGCTGCTGCTGCTGCTATTTTTCGGTTTTTTTTCTTTTTACTGTATTTAAAAAATATATATATATATATTGTATTATTGCTGTTGTTATTGTTATTACTTTTATTATAAACATTATGTATATGTTATGTCATGTCCTTATCCCGTCACACACAGAGAGAGAGAGAGAAAGAGAGAGAGAGAGAAAGAGAGAGAGAGAGAGAGAGAGAGAGAGAGAGAGAGAGAGAGAGAGAGAGAGAGCGAGAGAGAGAGAGAGGAGGGTCAGTAAGTGCTGAGAGCAGGAGTGTGGATGCGCGTGCGTGTGAGGAGCCGAGAGCAGCGCGAGGACACAGAGCGGTGGAATATACTGAGAGAGAGAGAGAGAGAGAGAGAGAGGGAGAGGGAGAGGGAGAGAGAGAGAGAGAGAGAGAGAGAGAGAGAGATTGTCACATTCCTCGTAGATGTGCAAAATGGCGCGAGTGTTCTGGAGTCTGTCTCTCTCTCTGTAGCTGTGTATCTGTGTGTGTGTGTATCTGTGTGTGTGTATCTGTGTGTGCTCGGATGCGCTTCTCCTGCTCGGCTGCTCTTCAGCTCGCTTTTGTTCTTGGGATTGGTGGACTGTAGGCTGAGCCGATGGCCGCGCGGCTGCTGGGAGTTTGGCTGCTGGCTCTTTTTGGTAAGTGACCGGCAGCTCTCTGCATGCAGCGCCAGCACTGATAGATCCTCTGCGCTGGGTATGCGGGGCGTCTCACGTGTGCATGCAGCCCAGTGGAGTCTGCTGGACCCTGTTGGGCATAAACCTGCTGTCCGGCAGCTCAGGGCTGTGAGAGCATCAGCACAGCTTACTGCAGGGTCCACACAACAGAGCCCTACAGCAGTGTAGAGCTAAAGCCCACATGTGTTGTGCTACACTCAGTAAAACATGCTTATTTGTGTCTGAAGATGAACACAGGAGTGTTCAGCACTGTTTGTCTGAGGAGCGTGTCAGATGCTGTGTTATTAGTAGTAATAAGTGCACTTGGACGTGTTTTTCATCTGAGCTCAGGATGCTTCTTGAGGGATGATTTGCTTAGACTTTAGATGTTTAACACTGTTTGTTTGGACATTGATTAAACCTGGTCTTGCTAAACTGGTCCTGTAAGTGTTAATTAATTGATCACTGATTCAGCTCTGAACACTGAAAGACTTGATGACCAGGTGTCAGTTTCTAGTCTAGCAGTGCTAATGCTTAATGTTTTCAGTCTAGGTTTAACATTAATCTGACGCTGACAACCTGGCACTAGGAGATGATGTTCAGTAGTAGATTTTACTCACAGTGGAGCCTTGCTGTTGGACATTGTTTACATTGTTTAGCGAATAATAACCTTAATGCTGAGGATTAGAAGATGTTTTTAAGGGTTAAAATAAGCCATATTTACCTTTAAAAGCTAAAGCGAGATGCCATTTTGGCCTGTATTGAGACCCCCACCCTGCCTATATATGGACTTAAAAGACTCAGGCATCCCTCCACCTTTTTGTTAGCTTGCATCTTCACATCTCCGCTGAAACTGGCCTTGAACAGCTCTGTTTAAAGCCATATTATACACATTCTCCATAACTCATGCTTTACAACTGCAGATCTCCTTTCATCTCCACGTTCGCTTTGGCTATTTGATCTGCCCTCACGTGCACCTCTACCATGCTGCATGTATACATACATACATATAAACACACACACACACACTCACATACATATATACACATACTAAACGTATGTACATACTGTTTGTTTTACTGGTGGTAATAATAATATGAATCATCAACCTGTGTAAACCTCAAACCTTTGTACACATTATCAGAAGAACCAGTTCACTT
The DNA here is from genome assembly GCA_036984385.1 of Crenuchus spilurus. Classification (NCBI taxonomy): domain Eukaryota; kingdom Metazoa; phylum Chordata; class Actinopteri; order Characiformes; family Crenuchidae; genus Crenuchus; species Crenuchus spilurus. The sequence goes on from BRDA01058409.1 coordinate 34,876, forward strand.
GAGGAGACATGTATGCTTGGAAAAACAAGAGGACCAGCAAAATGTTGGATGGATACAATGATGAATGAGCCTGAATGAAGGAACCTGAAGAACCAAACAGAAGAGAGGATGTTATGGAGAAACACCATCTCCAGGGTCACCAGGAGTTAGAATTGACTTCATGGCACTTATATAGTAGTAGTAGTAGTAATAATAATAATAGTGATAATAATAATAATAGTAATAATAATAGTAATAATAATAATAATAATAGTAGTAGTAGTAATAATAATAATAATACTATAATAATAATAATAGTAATAATAAAAATAGTGATAATAATAATAATAGTAATAATAATAATAATAATAATAATAATAATAATAGTAGTAGTAGTAGTAATAATAATAATAATACTATAATAATAATAGTAATAATAATAATAATAATAATAATAATAGTAATAATAAAAATAGTGATTATAATAACAGTAATAATAATAATAATAGTAGTAGTAGTAGTAGTAGTAGTAGTAGTAATAATAATAATACTATAATAATAATAGTAATAATAATAATAATAAAAGTGATGATTAGATTTAAAAATGTGAAGATGAAGTGAGTCAAAGCCGTTCATATGTTTCAACAACTGACCGTTTCCAATTGTCTTAAGTGCAGCCAGTGCAGAAATATGCCTCCTGTCTTCTGGCTCTGGCAGTTTGTGGCCATTATCTGTCAGGGGCTGCCAGAGGGCTTTGATTGACCGTCTGTTGGTGTAGTTTGGGGTGGTGGT
>BRDA01058409.1:38156-91067 GCA_036984385.1 Crenuchus spilurus
TTTGCCCATGTTGGTATTTCGGAAGATTGTTGCAGATATATGAGCGATGTGACACATGCTGAGGCAAATATCATTACTCCATAGAGTATTATAAGCCAACATCAGCCAGTAAACTTAGGAGTCATCTCAAACTACATTTTAACCAAGCAGTCCAGCATGAAGGTAAGTCAGTTAACACAACAATAACAATCTTTTGACACAACAGTACAACATAGGTCGCACAATATCTAACATATAATAGAGAATATAATATAAATTTCAGACTAATTATATAAATGTCAGACTAATTATATAAATATCAGACTAATTATATAAGTATCAGACTTTGTAAACTGCACGTATGATTAAGCCTCACATTACAACTTTTAAAACAGTATACTTAACAAGGTTTATGTACCTTGTTGTCATTTGAGGCTTAATCATATTTGTATAATTATATACATCATTAGATATTGTACAATTTATGTTGTACTGTTGTGTCAAAAGCCGGTTACTGTCATTACTAAGTCTTTCAGAGACCTGCAATTATTTTTATGGCCCCACACTTTATAGAATTTATTTTCTCATGTTTCAGGATGCACTATTCACTGATGTGGCTTAGGGTGCAGGGCATAACTCCATTACCACTGCATATACTGTCAGTCAATGGTGCTGCGTAAAGAAGATTTTGAAAACCATTTGATTGTCTGTAAGACTAAACAATCAACCACAACACCTCTGTCAAAGCCATGTTCTACAAGTCCCAAGCTGTGCCCACCTAGTGCTGAGCCATGCACACCCAGTACCAAGCCGTGCCCACCCAGTGTAAAGCTGCATGAACCAGTGCAGATCTGTGCCCACACAGTGTAAAGGCCAGTACCAAGCAGTTCCCACCCAGTGCAGAGCTGTGTGGGGTACAAAGTATGTGTGTATTAGTATTATCGTCTTATTTTTATTGTTATATAATATATTGCAATATTGATTTTAGGCCATATCGTCCCAGCCCTAGCTCCATCACATGCAATGGAGGAGGCTTGTGCATGTCTTCACCCTCCTAGAGTCAGGGACAGTGCAAAGTGATGGGGAGAGCCGCCTAGTGCAGGGGTGCACAAACTTTTTCAGCCTGCGAGCTACTTATCTAATGACTAAGTCAAAATGATCTACCTAATATAAAAATGCAAGACATATATTTATTTATAAATATACTGACAATTTATGTGTACAGTGTATGCTGGTGTACCTTGAATAACTACATGAACCCATATTACACAATACAAACGTGTACATGTTTTGTCATTAGCCTACTTTACTCTGATGACTTGCACTGAATGGAATCAGTCAGGGATGCAGAGTCTGGACAGTAGTTGCTGATAGCCAACCTCATGCAAACCTCCAAATGATCATTGGTGATGACGCAAAATCCAGGGGTTTCCGAACGAGCAGAAAACATCACTGGGTAGACGATCGGGCGTGGTACTTGAGAAAGTCACCCCTGTGACGTTTTCGTGTGAGACTGTGATGATTCAAACATAAACCAAGCCATTCAGTGTGGTTTGATGTGAATATGGAGCATTATCGAGAAAGATGCCAAATGAGATATCAAATTTCTTTTCAGTAGTGGTGAAAAGAACCAGGATGTCACAATGTCTGCAATGCAAATGTAGCCATTTAATGTACTAACCAAAACCACCAGTAAACTTATGTTTATATGTAATGTTGATAATACTGAGATGAGAGAGATACAGAGGAATAGTGGGAGAGAGAAAATGAGAATAGGAGATACAAATGAAAAAAAGGAAAAGAGAGAGAGAGCGATGTAAATAAAAGGAGAAGTTCATACATATATAAAGAGAGAGAGAGAGCGAGTGATAAGTCCTCTGTGGTGCTCTGCAGAATGAGAGCACACTGGTAAAGGAGCATCTGCTCACAGCATAATAAATACCTCACTGTTCCATAAACCCACACTCTTTTATAGTGAGATAAACACTACGACTCGCTCGAGTCTGGTGAGGATGATTCTACTTATTTGAGGTGATAATTGAGCTGGGAGATGTGTACTTGTTGGCTGATGTGTGTGGATGTGGATTTTATGTATGTCAGTGTGAGAGTGGTTTGATGTGAATTTTTCAGCTGCATGACTTGACTTGATAGCAACAGGAACTTTGGGCTTGTTTTGGATCAATATTGAGAGAGAGAGAGAGAGAGAGAGAGAAAGAGAGAGAGAGAGGTGCCCTGCTGTTCAGATGAAGGGCATTCTGTCTGGTCTAGAGAAGTTTGTGCTTAAAGAGGTAAAATCGAATCTTATTGATTAATAATTTAGGAAAGGAAAAGGCAAACAATGTGTTGTGAGTTCAGAGGAAGCAAATCTGTACCAATCATCAATTTTTATGGATATATATATATACATTTTTGCCAATTTTAATCCCCTTCCCAATGTAGTAGTAGTAGCCAATTAACCCATCCCATCTGCTAACGGGCTTTCCCCATTACTTTGCACTGTCCCTGACTTTAGGAGGATGAAGACGAGCACAAGCCTCCTCCATTGCGTGTGATGCAGCCACCGACTCTTTTCGAACTACCGCTGATGCACCGTCACTGGGAGCCAACGGAGGAAAGCTCATGATTCCCAGCTCTGAATGGACCAATCAGTAGACGCCTGAGCCACATTGCAATGTGAGAGTGATAGGGAGAAAGCGCCATCTACCCGCCCAGAGAGAGCACAGCCAGTTTGGCTCTCTTGGGCCCCGGCTGTTGATGGCAAACAGCATGACCGGGATTTGAACTTGCGATCCTCTGATCAAAGTGTCAGTGTGTTAGCCTGCTGAGCCACTCGGGGCCCAATTATTATGGATTTTGATTCTCACTTTCTGACAACAAAATTCTTTTTTCAAATAATTTTTGCCTTTTACTACTGTGGACTACATGAACACAGTAAAGCTCTGTTACTTACTGTACTGGGCGGAGTGGTTATCATCTTAGTGTTGTTTACTAGCTCTGTGCTGGGAAAGCTCTGTTACTTACTGTAGGCTGATTATGTGTGATTATCTGATTAGGATGTAAATTGTCTTTAGTTATGTTGAGTAAATGAAAACAAAAGAAGAATGATTTGAAATGTGATGGCTCATATGAAAAACTGTTGGTGACATTAAAGCTGTGTTTCCAGCTGTGTTTGTGGTCGGTTTAGAGCTACTGAGTATGGACAGTACTAAGTTGCCCACAATGAGGCAATGAATTGTTATTCAGAATTATTTATAAGACAGTTATTCATATGCTAACATGTTCTAATTGTGACAGCGCTCAGCTGATAGTATCTAGTACTCATCACTTTGTATCTGGTGTGCACCATATGATATCTGATGCTCACCTGATACTATCTGGTGCTCACCAAATAGTAATATGTAGTAGATTTTAAGTGGAGGTGGACATGGATAGAATTACATGGAAGATGTTTTTAATAAACTGAACAGCAACTGTGTGTTTTATAGTATTTAAGGGCTGAAATTACAGGCCATTAATCAGACTATTTATAGAAAATACTGCTTGTATTTTACATAGTTATTTTTGAGGGAAATGCCTTGGTGATGGGGATCAGTGTAATATGATTTGGGCTGGTTTCTGTGGCCTTTCACAGCATCAGGATTAGCTGCTGTAAGTCCTGACAGGAGTTGAAAGGCCATGCAGCAAGCAGCCTGACAGGCTGGCAGCCTTCTAAACAAGAGCAGTCAAAACAAGCCACCCCAATGGCAAAAGGACTGTCAGAGTGAATGCCTGGGAAGAGGGTGTGTGTGCGTGTGTATGAGTGAGCGAGTGTGTGTGTTGGGATTGAGCTATGAGGAGGACAAAACGTTTGTGTTCTTTTTTCATACATTTTCAGTGTAAAATGTCCAGACTTTATAGGCAAGCCGGAGGAGAAAAGGCCTAACCTGTAGCAAAATAGTTCAAACTTAATGGGTTTCTGTCCATCTTGTTTTGAAAATGCATGTACAGGTCTGGTCAGAAGAAAATAAACAGCCAAACATTGAAAACATGTTTGTATGGCATAGAAAGCTGGGTTAATAAACAAAAGGAATGATGTATTTACTGCTCATTCGTGACTGATAGCTGTGCTCTTGATATTTGGTTGAATCTCCTGTCTTGTGCTCCATGGTAAGAACATTTGAGATAATCTTAAGGAATCTGGATAGAGCGGTTGCACTGATTAATGAAATCACTTTTTCATTTACTTTATTTATTTAATTTAGTTTTTATTTTATTTTATTTATTTATTTATTATTTTTTGCAAAAATGACATTTCTTTTTTTTATTACAGAAATGGCAGAAACCTTTTTTTTTTCAAGGATAATAAATAATAGATAGTAATAGATAGTAATGAAAAATAGATAGTAATTAAAATTAAAAAAAATATATATTACTGAGATTAAGCTGTATATACATGAACATTTATTAAAAAATATTTGTGGTAAACGGTCATATGTTTTATGTCATTGCACATGAAGTTACAAATTTTAAACATTTTTTGAATATTCCAATAATCTGAGATTCTGGATTCTGGAAGCCTGATCAACAGTAAAACAAAAACTTTACATTGCATTGCTGATGCAGCACTGTATGAAAGTGTTAGACACCTAAAAATCTTTTATATGTGTGGCAATATGTGTGTTGCACCACCAGTATAAACACAGTATAAATTTGCAATAATTTATTGCATTGATGATAGTATTTAATATGTTGTGATCTACTTTGAAGAACAAACATGTCCTCAGTGAACCTGTCTTTGGATGTATTTGCTCAATTCCATCATCAGCACACATATGGAACTTAGAAAAGGTTAAAATAACACATTCATCTACATATTAAATAGCATCATCTGATGCTTTCAGTCATGCATAAGACATTTTCAAAACAGATCAGTTATCTTTAGTGTGTTTGCTATTTTCATTCTCAATAAACAACAAAGTTTTGTATGGAAGGTTTTATATATTATATTTTAATGACATGAATGATGTAATGTTCTGACAAGAAGTTGTGTGTGTGTGTGTGTGTGTGTGTGTGTGTGTGTGTGTGTGTGTGTGTGTGTGTGTGTGAAGGTTTGGCCTGAACAGGTGATCAAATGGCAGATTGTGTGGAAGGCAGAAAAGCAAAACCTAGGAAATGCCCTAGATCAGAGAGAGAGAGAGTAAGATGGAAATGAAAAAGTAAAACAGTGACCTCTCTGCATTTCTTTTAGACTGACTGAGTGAATGGTATTTAAAGTGAAAGATGGATGAGGATGAGCTGCATGAATGTGAGTGGAAGTGCAACGTAGTGTGTGTGTGTGTGTGTGTGTGTGTGTGTGTGTGTCTTTGAGAAAGTGCTGTAGTATCTCTCTGACTCAAGGTCACTGAGGACTACAGAGATGGTATTTCCACGCAGCTGATATTTTGACTGCAGGTTTCATTGAATTACTGTGTTGAATGGATAAGAGCATAAGGCCACAACAGCTTGTGCTTCTCTGCCGTCGGATGAGCTCAGCTAAATGAAAGCTTGTACGGAATAGCAGCAAGGTCCTGAAACTTCCTGGTCAAGGCCTGTAATTGGATTTTATTACGTGCATAATGTCAGAAGCACTTTAGAATATCACATTATAATATCCAGTAGCCAATCAGAGCAGTGGTCATTTGCATATAGAAATAAATGACAACTTGTTTGGGTATACAGATGTTATATGCAAGCTTCATGAATGAAAATGAAGTATAAGGGCTGTTTACTATACATCTAACATGTCTGTGTTTGTTGGGGATGATTCAGCTGTTTCTGCTGATGGTTCTATACATTTTCCTTTTATCTGCGTTTGCAGAGAATAAAAAAGGCCAGGATGTTGTGTCAGTTGTCAGTGGTAAGCCTGTGTGTATGTGTGGGTTTCTGTGTGTGCCTGCCAGGCTGCTGTTGGATCCACGCTGGGGTAATCCTAAACCCCAGGGTGCTTTTCCCTTGTTTATACTCAGCTGTAAGTGCTGGGGGTCATCTCTGTGTGTGTTTTTAAAATCAGCTGTAAGTACAGACATGGCTGGGTAGCTACTGCTGCTGTGTTCAGCTGTGCTCTCTGTGCATCTCTCTATCTTCACTTCTGTCTCCTCTGCTGTTGTAGTATATTACCAGTAGGACCAGGCAACCTCATGTTATCATTGTTATGATTAACTGTACCACAGTTAGTGATGCACTGAATATATTTTTTTTTGCCAAAAAAACCAAACCTAAAAAAGAGACTGAAATCTAAATGGAATACCTTTATTTTTTATTATTTTTTGTTTGATTTTATGCTTTAAATGTCATTTAAAAAATTATTATTATTATTATTATTATTATATAATAATCTGTCAACTTTCCTGGTGGTAAGTTGGATCCGCTGGCAGAGGAGGAAGCTGGACAGACCTGGAAGGCCCAAACGTACTGTAAGGGTCTGCTGGGACCGTCTTGCCGAGCACTCTGTCAGGGAGGTTTACAACATCCACCTCCGGGAGAGCTTCTACTAACTTCTGAGGGAGGTGGGGGACATTGAGCCTGAGTGGACCATGTTCTCCGTTGCCATCGTTGATGCTACTGTACAGAGTTGTGGCCGCAAGGTCACTGGTGCCTGTCGTGGCGGCAACCCCCGAACCCGGTGGTGGACATCGGAGGTAAGGGATGCCGTCAAGCTGAAGAAGGAGTCCTATCGAGCCATGTTGGCCTCTGGCACTCCTGAGGCAGCCGATAGGTATCGGCAGGCCAGGCGTGCTGCGGCTCAGGCAGTAGCAGAAGCAAAAACTCGGAGCTGGGAGGAGTTTGGTGAGGCCATGGAGGAGGACTATCGGTCGGCCTCAAAGAAATTCTGGCAAACCGTCCAGCACCTCAGGAGGGAAAAGCAGTACTCTACCAACACTGTTTACAGTGCCGGTGGGGAGCTGTTGACCTCGACTGAGGATATTGTCGCACGGTGGAAGGAATACTTTGAGGATCTCCTAAATCCCTCTGTCATGTCTTCCTTTGAGGAAGCAGAGGCTGATGACTCAGGGGTGGACTCGCCCATTACCCAAGCCGAAGTCACTGAGGTGGTTCGCAAACTCCCCAGTGGCAAGGCAGCGGGAGTGGATGAGATTCGTCCTGAGTATCTTAAGTCTCTGGATGTTGTGGGGCTGTCTTGGTTGACACGCCTCTGCAACATTGCATGGCAGTCTGGGACAGTGCCTCTGGAGTGGCAGACTGGGGTGGTGGTCCCACTTTTCAAAAAAGGGGACCGGAGAGTGTGCCCCAATTAGAGGGGAATCACACTTCTCAGCCTTCCTGGTAAGGTCTACTCTAGGGTACTGGAAAGGAAAATTCGGCCAATAGTTGAACCTCGGATCCAAGAGGAACAATGCGGTTTTCATCCTGGCCGTGGAACACTGGACCAACTTTATACCCTTCATAGAGTGCTCGAGGGTTCGTGGGAGTATGCCCAACCGATCAACATGTGTTTTGTGGATCTGGAGAAGGCATTCGATCGTGTCCCTCGTGGTATTCTGTGGGGGGTGCTTCGGGAGTATGGAGTCCGGGGTCCTTTGTTAAGGGCTGTCCGGTCCCTGTGTGGCAGCATCTGTGTGTCTACACTGAACAGGAGCGTGGAGGGGGGTGTGGTTACAGACACACGTAGTGACGCACAGTTAGCACAGAACAGGAGGGAGAGTTTCCTGCGAGAGAACTTTAGACAGACTACACGCTGGACAGGTGAAGAAAATGAGTGATAGGAAACAAATTATAGTTTGGACGCATTTTAACGTGATAGACATTTCAAAGGCAGAGTGCATACGAAATTTCATATCGTGTAGTTGCATATTTACAAATAATATACACATGTAGAGATTGGACCCGTTTGTTTACTTGAGATGGGCCTTTTTTGTATTTCATAATTTATTTTTGTATAAATAAAGCCATATAAATAATACATATTTTATACAATGTATGTTTTTACACTCGTAATTCATTATACACATAATTTAATAATATAATAAAAAAATACAATTAAATTTAAAATAATTTAAAAATAATAAAATAATAAATTGATTTAAGCAACCAAGTCTAAGGAGCCACTTGGGAGCCGAAAGAGCCGGCTCTTCTTAGTGAGCCGAGCCGAAAGAACCGGCTCCCTAGAAAGAGCCGGAATTCCCATCACTAGTACATAACACACTCTAAGCTGCTGATGAGATCAGTGTTACTGCACATCTCACAGACGGTAAGTTACTCACATAAGCAAATTAACCACATCAACCAACACAGGATGATGACTAGATTAATAAAACACTAAGCCAGCACAACACAACTGCATAAAATAACCGGATTATCAGGTGCTAGCCTGCTACAAGCAACCAGAGACAGATGGCATTGGAGAGAAGTGACTCGTCTGTGCAGCCTACCATCGCGAAGCGATGACGGCGTATGACATGACATGACATACAGCAAAGAGTTTATCAGCCACAGTACATGTTTCAAGCATATCTTGGGAATCTACTTTTAAAGCATAATTAAACAGCATGATTTTTTTTTAAAAAGAGTGACATGTCTATGTAAAATCTGATGTAAAACATCAAATGAAAAAATAAATAACATGCGTAGCCTTTTGATACTGTTGTTTGGCAATGCTGGTATAGTTTGCCTGTTTCAACTTATAAAGCCTAGAAAACTAAATATGGGGTTAAGTGTCATAATGCTGTATTATCTGTATATTCCTGTATCCATCACTGTCTGGGTCAGTCTGAAACATTGCTAGTCATAGACAATTACAGTAAACTGCTGTGAAATGTGGATGTGTTTACAGTAAAGGATGTTCAATAAGTGCAATGTATTCTGCTTTAGTTGCATTTTTAAATTAATTTTAAACGTTAATTATTTGCACCATTGTCAGGTATGTTTATTGCAGATAGAAGATATATTCTGAAAACACACAATCAAAATATTTCTAGCCAAGACTTTTGAGCTAAGAACTGAATAAACAGAGGTGTTGGCTACACACTGGTCATTACAGTTTTTAGAAATTGTATGTAGTTTTGTTTCTAAATCTTAAGAAATGTGAGGCGACACAAAATGGGTGTTTGCAAACATTCCTGGTATAAAGAATCTACTAAGAAATGTATGTAAGCTGTAATATGCAGCTGATTATGTTTGAATGTTAAACAAAAAACATAAACTGCCTACCGGAAACTGTAACATACTATAAATAATACTGTAATGAGAAATTAAATTACTTTGCTAATCATAGCCAATTCCCACCCAGTGACAGTCATGACCACCGTGGGACCATTATGATATGGTCCCTCTGTACCATTTATGGTGTCGTATGGAGGAGAGAAAAATGCAGTGGATGGTGAATGTCTCATGATTTCATCATATTTGAGTGCTATTAAAAGCCTAGTGGTGGGTTTATAATGTGTTCCAATCGTTCCTACATCATTCACTCATTCCTTTGGCTTTCAGAAGCAAACACAATCTCAATCACGGGCTACACGTCAAAAACTTGTCCAAGAGCACTTTCTTAAATTAGCATGTACGTGGTAGCTTGTATGTAGTTTCAGTCTCAGATGTTTACGGCATGTTAAACTGTCGGGATTTGGTCAGTTGCATTCAGATTGACTTTCCACAGGTCTATATGTTTTCAATCAGTTGTTGGCTCTGTGTGCAGTGACTGAGGCCCTGTCCCATTACTCGCACTTGCACCCTTGTACCCTGATATGAGCACTTGATCTGTCATGTTCAGATTTATTTTTTACTTTCTGTTATTAGACTTGGCAACTCATCTCATCAGACTGTAGGTGGTGGAGTAGGAGCATAGAAGAGCTGATTGCCTTTCTTTTAAAATAAGTACATTTGTGTTAAAACAGACATCTATTCCACACACACTAGGGTGGTCCAAAATTATTGACTTCCAACTACCACCCTCTTATTTTAATCTAATCTAACAATAAAAAAATCAAAAAGACTTAATATTTAGAGTATTTAGGCTCAAAGCAAGCAAAGTGTCTCATATAAGTGCTTATTACCAGTTTATACAGACATTATAACAAAAAGTACAGAAACCAACAACAAATCATTTTATTACCAACTAAACTATTGAGTAGAGCTGCAGTGCTCACTATGACTGACTTAGTTTGTGAGTCATCAACAGCATCACAAACACAAAACAGAAAAAGTAAGTAAATGTTGAGGTTACATTAAGTAAACTAAACACAAACTAAGCAGCATTGTTTACAGTCACTGACCTTATGTTAGTAAAAGGTACATTTACAGTAAATTTAATTTCATTTGATTGAGCATTGACCCAAAACATTGACTTATCGATCTTTATAAAAAATGACCATTTTAATTTTTAATACACAGCAGTAGCATCAAATGAATGGGAGGGAGGAAAGAAAAAATAATAATGCATACTCTGGACCACCCTAACACACATTGTGCATGATATACATTTCATCAATATAATTATTCTTTATTATTCTAGCCTTGTTATTCCTATAAAAACATATAAGTGAAATAATATTAAAGTATTATTAAAGTAAGGGAACCTAAAGCTGGATAAGTAGCTGTTGTCGCCAATTCAAATTTAGCATTGTGGCAAAACATGATCTATAGTGACATATACATTTTAAGTAATATGCAATAACTGTGTCCCAATTCTATGGTCAATACTCCTCAAACATCTACGCCATTGTTACTTACCCTTCAGCAGTGTCTATGGCTTAGGGCAAGTGTTAGTACAGGGCCTGAGCCAGTCAGAGTGAGATAATTCTTGGAATTACCTGCCGTTATAGCTGTTATTCAATAGTTTTTCTTGTAAATAAATAATACTATGACAGCGTATGTTTTCTCACAAGTGAGTTGTCATTTTTCATATCAGTCAGTTGGCCTTTTATGTTAAAGTAGCTGCTTCTTGACCATGTTAATCATCAAAATTGTGCTGGTAAGGAAAAGCCTGGCTTCTGATTCATTATCTTTATCATTTTTACTTCACTGTTACAACAGACTATACTAGTGATGCACAGAGTATTCGGCAACTGAAATTATTCATCTAAAAATGGCAAAAACAAGTGAATTATAAGTGAAAAGACAGAATCATTTATACTGAACAATGATGTTTTAAATGACACTGTTATATTTTCCGATTTCCCAGCTGTAGAACCACATGACAAGAACAGGTTGGGGAGGTGGGGTTTGTTCACCCAGGGCAACAAACAGGCAAGGCCGCACCTGACTCCCATGTTTTCAAGCTGACCATCTTGTTTTTTCCTGAGGTAGTTCTGGCAGAGCTTGGACTTATGTTTTTTGGTGTGTGTGTGTGTGTGTGTATATATATATATATATATATATATATATATATATATATATATATATATATTGTATATTTAAGTAATAAACCATGAGAGGGTGTGCGTTACTGTGATTATATCATTATGCTTTTTTAAAACGGCGGGAAACGTAAAATATAATAAATTAATTACTATTAATTTATTTATAATATACTGTATTTTGAGTTTGTGAAACTATAACTGAGATATTAACTGAATGTGCTGCTAGCTGGCAGTAAGAGTGCCCCAGCAAATGCTAAGCTGACATATTCAGCAGTAGAAAGAGCACGGCACGTACTCGGCATGTCAAGAAGCACCTTTTAATAACCATTTCTGTCTTGTTCAATCTTGTCACTGGAGAGTGTTTTCATCAGGGCTGTGGTTTGGAGAGGAAGGGGGAATAAATTAAATGGGGGACTTTAAGTGAGGGATGTAAACAGATTGGTCTGAGAGCTTAGCCAAGACCCCCTGTACCTCAGTGCTGGATGGATTGGGTTTCAGTCTGTGATGTTAGAGAGCATTAGTGGCCCCTGCACCGAGGCTCAGGAATCCAGCCGGATCGAGATGGGATGGGGGGGGGGATATAGAGGGGCACTGCAGGAGGGGTCAGCCTGAGAGGACCTCCATCGTCATCACTCACATTCCAGTCCCTAAAATACCAACCTTTAGGGCAGGCCCGGGTACATGTCCTTGAAGATCGGATAACACAGAACAGGGAAAGAGTAGAGAGGAGGTGGTCAAGGTGGTTATGTGGACTTCACTATTTATCTTGCTAGCGGCCATATAATAAAAAAAGAGAAAACTCTTATTTTAAATAGATTTTAATTTTAAGTACAGTTTATTCATTGTTTATATGATGTCAAAAAATCTGCTTTTATATTTACTCCTGTTGACGTTACAACTGGTTTACTTCCCTCAGTCATTCTGAAGTTATAAGGAGTGTTTCAGCCTTAGCTGCTTTTTAAATTAGGAATATTTTAGGTTAGCCAATCAGAGCAGAGGCCATTTTCAGTCTTAAAGGTGCAGTAACAAGTTTTCCATCCTTAATTTTTTTGCACCTATTGAAAATTCACACATAAAATGAATAGAAAAGTCAGAGATTAATAACAACCCACCCACTTATCACAAGAGGAGTTTTTACCCTAGTTAAATATTGCTAAAGATTGCTGAAATATTTGGCAACCAAAATAAGTGAAAAGACCAAATAATTTATACTGAACAATGACATTTTATCGACACTGTTACATTTTTGGACATTCAGAATTCTGCTTTTCCTCAGCAGTTAAGAAAACACGGATTCAGCAGCACAGTTAACAGTTTGGTGGTGAAATGGATGAAGACAAAAACCAACAACCACCCACAAACTACTAAACTACACTTGTTATGACGAAGCTTAGCTTTGTTAGCCGCTTTGCTCTTGCGGCTGCAGTATTAGTGACCGTCTCAAAATTACTGGAAGAAATGTTACACTCAAATTTAACACACAAAACATTAATGTGACTTTCAATATTAGTAATAATGTAACATACATCCATCTCCATACATATTTGTATATTATTGCATTGTGTAATTTTTCTTCACACTTCTTATATACAGAAACATAAAAGAATAATAAATTACACTCATATTATGAAATCTAATGATGTCAAACCAACTTATTAAAATACAGATACAAAATACTTATTTTGGCAAATAATTTATATAAATGAAAAACCGTGTTTGGTATTTGGCCAAATATTAAATTTTTTCAGTTTTGGTTTTGGGCCAAAAATTGTCATTTCGCTGCTATGATGAAATGTGAGAAAGGTTGATAAAAAAGTTTAATGAACCAGAACGAGATTGTTGCATTCACATTCCCAGATGTAAGGTGGAAATTGTCAGGGTAGCACAGAGATTTCAGCCCTCTTGGTTTGGGCCATTGCTTGTCTTGCCTGGAGTCTCTGAGCTGCAGTAACAGCCATGTGGAGATGGCAAATGGCTCTGACGAGAACTCTGCTCTGAGCAAAAACTAGGTTAAATGGGAATGCTCATTTATTTGAATACCATGGTCAAACAGCAGCCATGTACAACTGTAATAGCCTGTTTATTCCCCAAATTCATCTTTTTTACTGACTAGATAATGGAAGCATAACTTAATTTGTATTTTCTTTTCTTTGCATTTTTATATTCAAGACTACAATGAAAATGAAAAGGAAGGCAAAACGAACACATATCTGCAACAGAGTTTGTTTCTCTCTTTCTATCTCTGTCATTCACTACTCCATGCCATCTTCAACTTTCTCCAATCCCTTATTCAAAACATGTAATATAAAGGTCACACTGTGGCCTTTCATAAGCTAGGGGATGTGGTTTTCATCTCATCCGTTCAAGCTTTTCCTTAAACAAGCAGATTTCCAGCTGTTCTCTGAAGGCCATCACATCTTTATCAACACACACACACATACACTTGATAATACATTTACTATCTATCAGAACAAGAAGCTGTCAAGGAGACACCGTCATAGTAGCTCTAGGCATTTTTTTGCACTCTGAGTAGTGAGTCAGGCAGTCTGTCTTGGCATTCCATAAAGAGCAGCACATGGCAGTCCATCATATACTGTATGATGCATTCTGGAGTATGATTTTAGGTTTTTACATAAATGTTGGTCTACTGAAAAGTATGTACAGTATATGCACTCAATACTTGGTTGGGGCTCCTGTTGCTTGAATTAATGCATCAATGCGGCATGGCATGGAGGTGATCAGCCAGTGGCACTGCTGAGGTGGTATGGAAGCCCAGGTTGCTTTGATAGCATCTTTCAGCTTGTCTTCATTGTTGGGTCTGGTGTCTCTCATATTCCTCTTTTCAGAAGTCCATAGATTCTATGGGGTTTAGGTCAGGTGAGTTTTTGACCATTTAAGCACAGTGATATTTTGGTTATTAAACCAGGCATTAGTACTTTTGGCAGTCTGGGCAGGTGCCAAGTCGTACTGGATAAATGAAATGAAATCACATCTGCATAAAGCTGGTCAGCAGAGGAGAGTATACAGTGCTGTAAAATGGTAGATGACTGTGCTGACTTTGGATTTGATAGAACACAGCGAACCAACACGAGCAGATCCCCAAACCATTGGCCAGCTACCTCCATACTGATCAATCAGGTCATGTCAGGCTACATTAGAGTGTCTGAAAACCCCTCAGAGTCCAGAGGGTTAAGCTCATGTGGATACACCAAATTGTCCAATTAGTAATTGTAACCCTCCTCCCATCTGCCTCATCCCTGGCTCCGCCTCTGTCCATGTGCTCTATTGTTTACGTTTCACATGTGCTGTCCTTTCACCACGTGTTAGGGATAACATTAACGTCATGTCTCCTTCCCAAGCCTTGTTCTTATCACAGCCCTGTGGTGTCATTTCCTGCCTTATTCTGTTCGCTATAAAGCCTCCCTAGTGTGTCACAGTCATTGTCTGTCATTGTACGTCATTCACAATTCTGTACATCTTCATCTGTTGGGGGCATGGTGGCTTAGTGGTTAGCATGTTCGCCTCTCAGCGCTGAGGTCTTGGGTTCGAGTCCGTATCTGAGCAGAGTTTCCATGTTCTCCCCGTGTCCGCGTGGGTTTCTCCGGGGACTCTGGTTTCCTCCCACAGTCCAAAAAAACATGAAGATCAGGTGGATTGGATACTCTAAAATTACCCTGGTATGAATGTATGTAAGCCCAGACATGGTTGGCACTCTGTCCTGGGTGATCCCCCTAGTGCTCGATGCAGTCCTCTAGGTGGACGGTCACTTCTGGTTGAGAGTACACTGTGCGCGACTGGCTTACGCTTCTCACCTGAGTGTGTGTATATGAAGTGCGTTGATTGTAAAGTGACCTTGGGTGTCTAGAAAGGTGCTATATAAGTATAATGTGTATGTATAGTCCATGTAATATTTACCTTGTTTTGTCATACCTAAGCCAGAGTCTTTAGTTTTTGTAATAAAACCTTGTTGTTTTTTATCTTGCTATGTTTGATATGTGTGATATGTACAAAAAGTCAGTAGTCACCAAAATTGTTTCCAGAAGTTCCAAAAGTTCCAAAACCTCTCAACCCATCCATAATACATCTATGTCTTAATTTAGCTTGGTATGCTTTAGAACATTAATGTTCTACCAAATCTTTACCCCCTTCAAGTTCCACATATGACACAGTATTGTGTATTGTAATACATACTGTGTTGATCTTTAGGAGCTGTTCTGGTGTTTGTAGAGGAAGTCGGCTTCAAGGTTATTCAAGTATAAAAACAACAGAAATTATAAATGCAATGTTTCCATCAAAAGCAGTCTGAATCTGTTTTAAGTTGTTCCCAGTAGAGGAATACTGTTGCAGTAAGTCATTTTAATGCACAGGCATTTGCAGAGTCTGTTGTGTAATAAGTATTGATGTGTTTATGTGCACTGTGAGCTGGAAAAAAGGATTTCCCAATAAATCACAAAATGTGTCTCTGTTTTCTCAGGTGTGACATTCGGAGCTGAATTGTCGTTCACATTGGAGCCGAGCGACATCATTGCAGTCCAGCAGCAGCCACTGATGCTGCACTGCCAGGTGGAGGGAATCCCCCCCATCACTACACAGTGGAGACGCAATGGCGCGCTTCTGCAGGAGGACCAAAACTACTCCATGTTTATCAATGGCTCACTGCTGATTGGTCACTTTCAGGGGAGCAGATCTGACGGCTCGTCTGATGAGGGAGACTATGAGTGTGTGGCCCAGAATTCCTTTGGCCTCGTTGTGAGCAGGAAAGCTAAAGTGCAGGCTGCTAGTAAGTACAATGTAACCTAAAGACATGTTTACTGTGTCCTCATTCTGCAGTGATGTTGATCTTGCTATGCTTATTTTTTGGAACGCAGACTTTACACAGAATGCATCAGTAAAAATTCAACTCAGTAATAAAGCAAAATCAGCATTGTATTACATTATGTGTTCAGACTGCCAGGCCAGATCTGATGTATGGCATATCTAAACTGTATCCAGATTGATTATTGATAGTCTGGATAGCCAAAAACCACTTAAAATTTGATTTTTGCAAATCTGATCCAAACCACATTTGAAAGTGATTTAAAATGCAATTTCAATCCGATTTCTGCAGTCTGGATGCTCTGCACACTCAACTCAGATATCAAAGTGTATTTTGCATCACTAGCAACATGACAAACCACAGCATCATATCAGAAATGAGGAAAGTGCTGGGATTCAAGCAAAGATTCCTGCTTAACATTGACATCATGATTGTTTGGAGGCGGAGATGATGCATCTCTGTCTCTCTTGCATTCGTGTTTGACAGCTGCATCACCAGCATAGCTACATACTGTAGTCACATGGACACACAAATCAGATCCCTTGCAAATAGCGCAGACAGTCATCTAATAAGATCTGATTTGAGAAACAAATCTGATTTGCCTGCAGACTGAACAAGGACATTTGGCTGTGATTAAAGTGAGACTGTCTGTTGAGGACTGAGTTGGCCTGCGTGGTTGGTCGTGTGCACTGCAGAAAGTACTGAAGCATTTCATGAAGCAGTAAAACAAGACATGCTGGTCATCCTTAGACTTGCTAGGTCTCTGTTAAAAGCATATTTAAACTTCTGCATCACTTATCTGTTCTTAAAGGAATCATGCAGGACTTTTTAACATTTTTGCTAATGTGGTAGTAGCCAATTAACCCATCCCATCCGCTAGGGGGCTCTCCCCATCACTTTGCACGGTCCCTGACTCTAGGAGGGTGAAGACATGCACATGCGTTCTCCATTGCGTGTGATACGGACACCGCTTCTTTTTGAACTACCTCGTGATACACCGTCAATGGGGAGCCAACGCACTCAGAGGAAAGCACAGGATTCCCAGCTCCAGATGGACCAATCAGTAGAAACCTGATTGTGAAAATGATCGGGAGAGAGAGAGAGAGAGCACCATCTACCCACCTTTTTGCTCTCTTGGGCCCCGGCTGTTGATGGCAAACAGCATGACCGGGATTCAAACTCGTGATCCTCTGATCATAATGTCAGCGTCTTAGCCTGCTGAGCCACTTGGGGCTCCATCATGCACGACTTTTTAACATGATTTCAGTCTGGCACATCTGTAGCATATGGTACTTAGATTACAACAGAAAGCCCATTGATTTGAAGCTCCCCTGTAACACAGTTCACTGGGGATTTCCTGAATTCCATCAGCAAATGATGAATAGCTCAGATATTTGTGAATAGAACTATTTCTGTGATGATTTTATCCACAGATAGATTTCGTTTCCAGTGCAGCAGTGTTTCAGGCTCCTGTCAAATTGACAGTAGATGTCAGAAAACCTAAAGCAAAGTAATGGGAATATTTGTTACTATTCTTCAGTGTTGGGTCCCAATTGCTTTTTTACCCAAACGATTGTGAATAACATTAATACTAATGAAGATATGGTGACTAAATATACCTCAGTCTGTGTGACAAAGACTGATGTTACAACATGTGCTGGAAATGGCCACCGCCAGCATCCAAGCACATCCATCATTAACCCTGCTGTTTCCAGACTGTTTCAGGAATTCCCGTTGTGTCTTCTGAATTGAGTTTATTATCCAGTACGTTTACACTATGAACACTCCTCCTGTACAGTTTACTGATATATTATGCATGAATCACTGCACCATTCGCAGTGTTAACTGAAGTCTCACTGCAGCGTTAGGCGACTGATAGAGATGGCTGGACGGGCGCCGGCTTCCACTCCTACAGCCAAAGATATTAGTCTTCAGAAATGAACACCTATCTACCTGTTAGTATTAAAGGTATTCATGATTGTTTGTGTAAAGATGCTAACGGGACACATTTCCGATATTTATTCCCTGAATGATGCTTCTAAATCACTTTTGAGTTAGTGTACATGCAAATGCATCAAAATGAGTGTCTCTGCTAAATGCAGGTGTGCTATAGATGTAGCACATACAATAGAGCTCTGTAGATCCCATGGCATATGCCAGGGTCCCTCCGGTTGGGCTTGAAGTCTCATCTGCATGTGGCACTTATGAGAATGAGAGCCACGGCTGGGTGTCAGGAAGTTTTTACTGAATTGCTTCACTTTCCTCTCTGATGCTGATATATTTAGTTGATGGCTGATTCCTGATTACGCTGATTAGAACTTACTCAGTCCTATGTATAGAACACTGCTCTCACTATATGTATGTAGAACATCAATGCTCACTCTCATTCTGAACCTATGATTGGGCTCAAAGTCTGAGTCTGAATGCTTTCGTCTAATGATTAGGCACATTGAGCTTTTCATCCCATTGGCCATCTCCTTTAATTTTTGTTTTTTTTTTTGTTATTCGTTCTCCTCCTCCTTCTTTTTGCTCTTAGGGAGTTTGTCCTTGCCATTGTCTTCTCTTGGCTTAGTGCTTCTTCTTTTTTATTCTTCCTTTGTTAAGCTGTTTCTGTAAAGCTGTTTGTGACTACACCACTTGTACAAAGGTGTACAAAAATTCAGTCTGCAAATACAGGATGGTGGCTGACTGATACATGGACAATGTGCCTTTTCTTTCTAGGGAGATAAATTGGCTTGTAGAATTCAGCCTGCTTTTGTGTGACGCTTTTCTGCTCCTGTTCTTGCCTGGGTCGTGATTAATATGGCTAAATCTTGCGCGCTTCCATTGACCGTCGCCATTAAATCCCCGCATGCTGGGTTCCTTTCGCTTCGCTTTTGTCAGAGGCATGATAATCTCAACTGTCGCTGATGGCCATCTCTCCGGTGGCTGGCACAGAGGCATTACACTCTTTTCTGCTCCCTCCATCCTGCCGAGCAGCCGCATGAATCGGTGCTTGTTCCCGGCCGACGCTGGAACATTGTCGCTGTTCCGACCGTGTGATCCGATTTTCATGTACACAGCTTGCGTCTGGTCGACTCAAAAACGCGGCTGTGTGTCATGTGATCTTCCTGTCTGTCTCCATCTGAAAACGGTTCACCTTTGTGACCCGGGTCTCAGCTGCAGATGTGAAACAGTAGAGAATGAAACAGAAGGCAGCGTCTGGAAGGCTCTGTAGCTCTAGCGGGAGGTGAGGATGGCTTGGCACAGGGGCCGACAGCAGAGCACAGGGGGTGGTTAGAGGCATTTGCAAGGCAAAGCCTATTCATTACAAAACTCATGGCAGCATTAATGTCAATGCACATGTTTGGGATCCTGACAAACAAGACAGAAAGGGACAGCATTTTTTAATTTTTACACTTTCTATTTACACACACACACACACACACACACACACACACACACACACACACACAGTATTATCTCAATAGTAAAGCATTACCAACAGATTAGCAACAGGGTTGTCATGATGCTAGAATTTTAACTTCAATAATGATGCACACAGTTATATCAGAATATTATGATTATGAGGGTTAGCCACCCTTGGCTAAGATGACTCTAACAAAACCTTGTGACGTGGACTGTATTAGATGGTTAACTGGTCTAGTCTGGTGCTAGATTGCTCTGTACCACTCATTGGAGTCATCATTCCCCTCTGACATCAGTGGCCCATGTAGCACCAATGCTATGCCATTGAGAAAGACTCAATGTACAAGAAATCCTTTCTCACTACGTGTTCACTACAGCAGCTTGAGAGCTTCCCATAAAGTTATTTCTGAGATGCGACCACCATTCACTCCATTATCATGCCTTTTTGGACATCAGTTTACTATGATGATCTGCTACAGCTGACTAGTGTGCTTACTTATTTATTCATGTAGCAAACCCGGGCACATGGCATCTGTGATATCCCGGGCTGAGTTCTTTCCAAACTAGGGGTGATCGTAATATTTTTATATGAGTATACAGTATTACGACACTTCGTTTCAAATTGATACTCTGGCTATAACTCAAAAACACTCAACATTGTCTATAATGTGTAATATTAAATTGGTACACAGGCATATTTCCACATTTTAAAAGTTTTTTTTTTAGTTCTGTTATCCATACAGAAATCTTCAGTTATAAGAAGAATACTTTATACTTTATACTATATACTAAATACTATAATAGCTGCAGCGTATTTGTATTAGAAAGTAATGAAAGTTTACAGTGTAGAATTTTTTTGAGAATTGAAATAGCTGCACATGAGCTTAAGATCACTGTGCATGCAATAGTCAACACTTTTCATGTTCAACACTAGTAATACAGGTTTCTTTAATTGAATGAAGACTGCTGTGCTATTATGCAGAGTCCCATAATGATTTTTTTCTTTCAAAGACAGAAATGGCCACAATCTATAAATACTACAATATTGATAATTTAAAAAATGGCGTTCAGAACATGTGTAGAACATACATTTATGCTTGCAAATGAAACAAAAAAAGCCACCGCCACGTCATTGTCACTGTTATGCGGAGAATGATGTACCACCCTTAAAATACCTGCTCTGTGGTGGTCTTGTAGAGGCCCTGACCGTTGATGAACATTGTAAAGGGGGGGGGGGGGAGCTAACAAATTATGCAGAGAAACAGATGGACTACAATCTGTAATTGTAGAACATGCACCTATATGCTAAGTGGACTTGATAAATTGAGCAGTGAGTGTAGAGTATAGAACATAGTGTTTCCCACAGATGAGCACCCCTCCTCCTACCCAAGTATACTGACACCTGCCCAAGTCAATTTGTCCAATAGCAGTACATTAGAGCCCAGTACCGGTGCTAGGCATGTGGATGCCCTAAGCACAAATGCTTTGTGCGCCTCCTTCCTGCAAGTCTCCACCCTGCACATGCATCCCCCCTTCAGGCCACTGTTCGGAGGGCAGATGCGTGTTTGAAGAATGGATTTTTGCTCAAAATGTATAGTCAGACTGGGGGTGTAGGGGGTATGAGGTGCACAGCGGAGTTTTACGTGGTTCCCCCGTCCACAAATGAGGCCACACACACAAGGCATAGTCCGCATATGCAGAGCACCAGCCCTGTTAGAGCCACCCCCAATTCTGGTGCTCCCCCAAAATAAAATCAGATAAAAATATATACAAAAGACATAAAGGCCATGACATGCCTAGAGTGTGTATATGACACATGAAAGTGAATTTACTGATTAATCTGCTCATTCTCAGGTCTTTCAGTCTTTCAGACACACAGACGTTAACACGAATTGGACAGCCCACGCACGCACGCGCACACACACACACACACAAATACTCACGTCAGGCAGCCCACGCTGATTCCGGTGGCTAGCCAAGCGTTGACCTCACACCGTGAAGTGTGTGATGTGACTGTCCCATGTTGAAGAGCACACACACACACACACACACACACACACACACACACACACACACACACACAAATGTACACACAGTGAGGTGCGACTCCTGCGCTGTGTGAATAGACAGCGCACTGCTGAGCTGTTACACACACTCTGGCTCCAGTCTCAGCAGGAAAGTGGCGGCTGCTTGTCCTCCAGAGCCGTCTGTCCACTTCCAGACAACAAAGCCCACCACAATCCACCGTATAGAATAACACAAGTCCTTCTTTAACAATAAAGGCAGTAGAGTTACTTTGTTTATGGCATACCGCCAGAAAACTGGCATGTATCATTAGCTGTTACGAAAGTAAAGGGAATAAACAAAAATACAACAAAAAAACAAAAGAAATAAATACATTACAAAAGTCAGTCTTGTCCACAAAGGGCTGATGTTATCACGTAGAAGCACACTTTGATCTACTTGTCCTGTCAGTTGGTCTGAAGTCTTCAATCAGTTTGTTTTTTAGGTGTACACGTGCACGGTTGTAGTGAGGTCCCTCCAGTTCTTTGCAGATCCCTGTCTTAGTTATCTAGAGATTCTATACCAACACTGAACCTAAACCAAAGGACAATAAATTAACAGAAAATATTGAGAGGAAATTTGAGGAGGTGGAGAGAATAAGACAATCAAAAGGGCGGAGCCAGGATTAGATCAGATTCTACTCTGCCAGTGTGCTTTTAACACAACAGAATTTGACCTCCGCATTTAACCCATCCGTGCACACTAGTGAACTGTGAGAATATGCGCCTGGTGGGCAGCCCTATCCATGGTGCCTGGGGAGCAGTTTGGGGTTTGGTGCCTTCCTCAAGAGCACTTCAGTCATGACCTGCTCGGGGTTCGAACGAGCGACCTTCCTGACACAAGACCAGATTCCTAACCACCAGATCACATCTCCCCCAGAAAAGAGAAGAGCCAGATAGAGCTAAAAGGAGATGGAGGCAGAGGTGGAGTCAGTAGGAGTGGAGCCAATTATTGCCAGAAAGTGAGGAGTCTGAAGTTAAGAGCCAGCAGGTAGGCAATATGGGTGGAGCCTGAGCCAGCATGTGGGAGGGGTGTAGTCAGCATGAAGGAGAGCTAGTGAAGAGGTCTAGGAGATTAGAAATGGCAGATGCAGAATTGGAGCTAGGAGGAACCAGAACCAGGGGTGGAGTCAGTAAGGGTGGAGTCACACTGAGGCAGCACACTTGTAAGGCAAGAAGGAGCAGAGTTAGGACTACAGGGACTGAGCCAGAGCAGCACCCTTTCTCTAATAAGGCTGCTCCAGGCAGATCGATCCATAGGGACTTCTCAATAGCATTCACAATCACATTCAAGGCAGAAGAATAGACTTTATACCTCCTGCATTCCATAAGGTGCAAAAGAATGAATGAGTGCTGGATGGAGAGACCTTGCACACACATGGACAAAGCCATTGTGGGACTGAAACACGGCCACCTTTTCATGGCCTGGAAGGGACGTGCTGATGGAAAAGTCATTTGCATAAAAGAATATTATATTTTTTTTATTTCATTATTTTCTTGCTGCTGCAGCTACATATTACTTATTGTCGTCTGTATTAACGCATATCTATGCATCTTGCCATGGCTTTTTAGCCGGCTGATTTGCATTCAGAAGACGACTTGAGTGTGTACGGCCGGAACGGATGTGTTATGGAAGGGGGGAAAGCGAGATAGAACTTGAATTATTAGGTGAAGAGGTACTGCAACATTGTGTGAATAATTTAATTGTTATTATGATGTGGAGTAGATATGAAATACAATAAAATGAAAATCTGGGCGAGGAATTATTAGTTCATGAATAAAGATGATGGCCTCTTGTGACAAGGGAATTACATCTGAATGGGCCTCTTTGGCGGGAATGAGCGGAAGTGTTGGGCTCCGGAGCGGGAAAGCTGATATTTTCTCTTTTCAAGTTCAACCTCACGGCCACAGTGACTCCTTTCAATGCCATGCCCTCTGTGAATAATGGCAGGGGTTCACGTTTCCTGGTTGGGGGCTGACCCTGTGACCTTTTGATCTCTGACACTTGGGCTTAGAGCTGGTGTATGGGGACTGGGATTCATGTTAATGAGGTGCGTGACAGACATGAGGGGAGTGAAGACTCTTTGTGTGTGATGTGTGTTTTCAGGAAGAATTGATGAGTACATTGAATGAGTCTGGGGAATGCCAGAACTGCACTGGTGTCCTTGGTTTGTTGCATTGGAGCTATGAGGCTAATGAGTCATTTATAGCCTATCAATTAGCCATCAGTTTGCATTGCGTGAACTGTGTGTAAACCATCTTATGTTTCAAGCTGTGTCGTGTTGTCAAATAGACGTTTTTAGGATATAAGACATACCATTAACTATAAAAACAGACAAAAGAAGGTCTTTTTTTCTATTAGCCCCAGTTATTGCTCAGGTATATGTATAGATACTAGGGTTTAAAAAGACTTCTATAGAAGTTGAAGTATCAACTTAAGCTTTTTACTGAAGTAAAAGTACAAAAGTACTGGTTTCAAAACTACTTAAAGTATAAAAGTAAAAGTAATGTAAGGAAAACAAATGCCAAAACTTAGGCTGTGCCACAGGGGCATATAGTGCACTACCCCACCCCCACCCCAAAATAAATTTTTTCTAAAAGCCGTAATGACTATAATGTTACAGTGGTAACCCTACTTACGAGCATCCCTACTAACAAGTATTCCAGGTAACGAGTCGAGATCTCTGAATATTTTTGTTTCAGGTAACGAGTAAAATTCCAAGTAACGAGTAGCGTAAAATTTGTTCAATTATGCCAACCGCTAGGGGCGCTGCGGTCGTAGCATCCCCTAGATGCTACCGTAGAAAAAGAGGTCAGTCAATACCTTTGACCGCTGTCCAGTAAAAGTGAAAGTGTTAGTGAAAGCGATGCTAAGGTAGCAAAAGGTAGTGAATAAGAAAGTTAGATCAATTTTACTTTTACTTTTCATATAATAAGTGTAACCATGCCATACACGTACGCCCGTCCTCCTGTCCTCCTTAGCCACCAGCCTACACGAGGACCGTCGGTCTCCCTCTCCTTAGCGGCCAGCCTACTCGAGTGTCGTCGTCGTCTCGTTTATTTAAAAAAAAACCCATATAAACACATTATTTAGCATATTAAAGTATACTGTATATTGGCCGGCTGACACGGATTAATCAGTTTTACATGTATTCTTATGGGGAAAATGCATCCAGCTAACGAGCAAACCAGCTAACGAGCTCGGCTCCTTAACGGATTAAACTCGTAAGTAGGGTTACCACTGTATATAAAATGATAATGTTGAATTTTTTGGGATGTACTGGCTACCTGTTTCAGCTGCATATATTCCCCTTGAAAATGAAAATATTTTAGTCATTTCAAATATATTAGCGGACCACATGTGACCCCACCAGGGAAAACCAGGCTAAAGTCGCTGGGCAACTTATTGAGATATGGTGTTGTTCAGCCTGTCACTCACATTAGTGACAAAACTTATCCACTTGGTTTTATTGCTCTAAATGAAAGATAATAGTCTCAGATATCTAACATAGTACATGTTTTGATCAAAAACAAAACTTAAATTCACCAAAAAGCTGTTTTTGCGCAGTAAGCAATTCAGCGAATTTGCAGATTTTACCTGAATAACTTGTTTCTGTGACCCCTCGAATCCGGATGTAGAACTACTTCTACCGCGAAGGTACAGAAACTTGTTGGGTGTCATTTGGCTCCTGAACTACTTCTCTTCAGTGTAGAAATGTGTCTGAGCTCATGTATTCATCCACCAAACGTGAGCAGGTCAGATGTCTTTAGCTAATGCAAACAGAGCGTTTTTTTTACCAGCGTCATCTTTTAGTCTTCATTTCTGCTATATTTGAATTTATTTGGATGAATTTTTAAGCGTTTCTGGTGTATTAATGTCTTGTGACATTAATAAACTGAGTTGAGGTTCAGTATGCTATGTCTCTGGAAGTTTGAGTGCTAATCGGCTGAAACTTTGTGTGAGGCTTCCTTTAACAGTACTCTTTACAAATATGGTAATAACTCATTTGAAAAAAAAAGACGTTGACCTGGTTTTCCCTGGTGGGGTCACATATATGTGTCTTACTGAGCTTACTGGAGAGTGACGAGACACATGACGTGCAGGTGCGATGGATCGCTTAACCAATAGGGTATCAGAATGTATATGTTTATACTTATCATCCAACCACAATCTAATTAACTCTTTCTGGATGGCACAGTTTATCTGGATAGGATGTTTTTTTGAATGATGACAAACCGAACTGAAATATGTAGAAATAACGAGGCTGTTTTTAAAATGTAAAAAGTAGAAAGTACTGATAACTGCATGAAAATGTAAGTAAGTAGAAGTAAAAAGTCATCCGAAAATAATTACTCCAGTAAAGTACAGATAACCAAAATTTCTATTTAAGTATAGTAATGAAGTATTTGTACTTTGTTACTTGACACCTCTGAAAGTCTCCTAAATTTGCTTCTTGCCCGATCCAAAGGAAGTAGAATTTTACCAAAGGGGAACCCATTAACGAAGCTTTGGATCATGTACACAAAGCCTACTTCCTAGACACGCTGCTGGCTACTAGTACTGTTTGGTTGGCAGTCAGTATTTTCTGTTATTTGTTAGCTTCATAAGCCTTCCAGCTCCAGTGCAAAACGAAAGTAACTAACATCACACATATTGACTAATTGATGTTATTTAGGGTGAAGGAAAATGGATTGTTTTTGTAAATTACATTTCTCACTGAGCCCTCCCTCTATTATAGGAGAAGCTGTGAAAGTGTCAGGGACAAGTTATCTCCCAGGCCTGCAGGCCTCTGAGGAACACTCCAAACGTCTTCAATAAGGTCCTCCACGGGCCCTTTTATTGGACAGTTCATTCTCTTTTGTGACTTGAACAAAGGCCTCCAGTGAAGCTGTGATCTTGTCTCGTTCTGTAACTGGCGATGGTAAGAGATCGTCTCTACTGTCTCTGGGACTCCATCTCCAATCAATGAGTCTCTAATAGCACCTCCAGGTGTTCTGCTTGAGATGGAGTTTGATCTGCGGATCATTATGCGTTGTAAGGCCTCTTGTACCTCCTACCATGGGCATTGTTAGAACATGAAGCAAAATCCATATTTCCTTTTAAAAAGCCATGGACGGTCGCTCTTTTTTCATTCTGTCATTTCTCTTTGTTGCTTTTGTTCCTGTCTCTATTTCTCACTCTCTTTCTCTGTGAGAGTGTGTGTGTGGTAGGCACTGGAACTCATTGTGCCCCAGTGCGGGAGGCCAATGAGGCAGTGTGACACACTATCAAAAGAGTGAGTAATACCCCTTTAAGGAGGTGAAGGAAGAGGAGAGAATGGTTTTCCTCCCTCAACCCATCCCATTAAATAAACTACAAGCTGAGTAACATACACATTTGCTGCATGAAAGTGACCCATATCTGTCATCAGTGTGAGCATGTCTCTGCCCTGAGAGAACCCACAAGCACTTATTTTATCGCTGAGTTAAGTGCATTGTCCCAACGCTGAATACGTTGATGATGTGTGTGCACAGTGTCACCAAGTCGCTTATCTGTCTCTCTCCATCACTGTTACTGGCTAGCTTGATTTTATAAGCTTGATGATATGGTTTGGTTTTGCCATTGTAGGTGTGATGGGTGACATGTCAACTTGACATGTCAACAGTAAATGTAAAATTCATGATTAACATTTCAAATTTGAATTGCTTTAAAACTGGGGTTGATGATGTTAAATACTGTTGTGTTGGTCCAGTGTAGAGGTGAAGACAGGAGACTGAGGTACAGTGTCCAACAGAGAATATATTTATTGAGAACATGACAGTAAACACCGGCTAACTCACACACTAATGCTACCCAAACATGAACACATGTACACACGCGTAATAACTAACAATGAAGGGGATGACATGAGGAGACTATATGGAGGTAGTAATTAGACACAAACACGGGAATAGACCCACAGCAAAAATTATTTTTAAGAAAGTAAAAATAAATAAATAAATAAATAAATACATTTTTTTCTTATTTTTGTCTAAAAAGAAAAAAATATTCTTTAAGCTCATTCTAAGAACATTTGTCTAACTTTTTCTTAATAAGATATTTCTGCTTATCTTGAGCTTTATTTACCAGTTACAGGGCATGACTATGGTTTGGTTGAAATTGCAGAATAAGAATAAGATTTTTTCTTATTTAAAGAATTAGGCCACTTAAAGAAATTCTCAATTTAAGAAATGCATTTAATGACTAAATTAAGAGTTTGTAGCACTCATTTAAAATAAATTCTTAAGAAAAGCAATTTTTGCTTGTAAGAAGCACAATTTTCTTTAATTTTTGATAATTTAGTATAATTTAAAAACACATATGAGTTAGATTAATTTGTTAGTTATAAGAATTCTATATAAGCAGGTTTTGCTTACCCAATGGAATATTTTTTTCTCAAAACAAGAAGAAATGATATACATTTAGGAACATTTGGCTTATTTCAAGTAGTGCTGTTTTTGCAGTGCTGTATGATGACATGACATCTAAAGGGGGTGGAGACATGACATAAAACACCAGGAAATGGGTGAGGGCCAGGCGGGAACGTCACAACTGTACAGCATCAACCATTGTTAGCAACAGTCTCTCAGACAACCATGCAGGATGCATTAAATGTGGATTTATGTGTGCTGTACGTTGTATATGTTTAAGGCATATTCACAATGTAATTTTTATTTAAACTTGGTTTAAAGTTGGTGCATCAGAATTTTTTGAATGATAGTACTTATAACTGATCATTTTGCCAACTATAATTGTGATTAAATATGTAATATCATTTCATCTCTAATGTCAAATGACTTTACAATCAATACAAGCAAAAACCTTTCGAGTGCATACAACAAAAATTGTTCTTCTTGGAAAAGCTTCTCCAATTTTCCAACAATATCTACGAAAGAACAAATTTGTGGGCGGTTCAATGGTGCCCATCCCTTCCCGGCGAAGCCCCCTGTGTCTCAGCAGCCTGCCAGGCGTGTAGCAGGCCTTCCCTCACCCTAATGGCCCACCACCAGCTGGGCGTGTTTAGCATTTAAGAGGCCTCCCCCTCCCCCCGTCCAGCTCTTTCAGCCTCTCCAGGACCAAGCCGCGGACTGCTAGCTGGGCCTTTTCTCCTGCTTCGAGTGAAGTGACACGGATCCGCTCCGCGGCCTCCCGCTAGATCAAAGGCCCTCCTCCTTTCTCTGTCTCTCTCTCGGCTTCTGTCTCCATTCCCTTTTTTCCTTTTTTGGGTTTTGTGCACATTTCAGGGGGCTCTTGCTCAATTTGTACTGCTGGGTAATTTGGGCCATTACGGGACCCCTGTAACACCGGCAAGGAGAGAATGCTGCAAAGCAGGGCGTGATTAGTGAGGGCTCTTTACAAGCTCTCTCAGATAAAGAGGACCCCCCTAACCCACGCCTGCTTTTCCTCATAAATCCAGATTCTTATTTGCTTGTCTGCCATTTTTGTGTGTGCGCCGTTGGGTGCTGCCCGAAGCTGTGCTCCCCTGCAGGCCCCCTCAATCGAACAGCCTTCGCAGGAAACACTTATCTTTGTAAAAGTTATTTCTTTGATGAGGGTTTCTATCTCTTTTCCTCTTTGCTTTCCCATGTCCCTTGGTGCTTCTTCTCTTTCTCTTTCTTTCAGTTACTCTATTAAGAATGAAGCTTACTAAATGGTTCTTTGTTCACATTTCTTTGTGATGGTGTAGAAGCTTTACGTTACATAGATGGTCTTTAAACTTTAAAATGTTTCTTCATACATAAAGATCACAGTTACCACATTAGTTCTGCAGAGAATTTTTTAGGTGGTTCTAGCATCCAAAGAGCCTTTATTTTGGTACCTTTATTTCTAAGAATGCTGAGTAACTCTTGTCTCTCTTTCAGTAGTGTAGAAGTAAGGTGGTCACAGTTATTACACCGTCGTTTTTTTTTTAGATAATCACAATTATTTTACAGTTACTAGTGCATCTAGTCCATGAAAAAAGTTCATTTTTGTTCATAATTTAATTCAAAAGGGTAAACGGTCATAATTTATATTCACTACATGTAAAGTGACATATTTCAAGCTTTTTTTAAGTTGATACAGTACTTTTTAAATAGAAATGTACTCAAACTTAAAATGAAATATTCTAATAATTTGAGATTCTGGATTTTGGAGCTATAAGCCACACTGATCTGCAGTAAAACAACAAAGGCTTGAATGTGTAATGAATATAAAATATAACAGTTTACCTTTCTGAATTAAATTGTGAACACAAATGAACTTTTTCACAATTTTCTATTTTTGTTTTTCAACCCAATTCCAGTATAGTGGTAGCCAATCAACCCTCCCATCCACTAGGACTCCTCCAATCAATTGTAATGTCATTGACTCTAGGAGGGTGAAAACTAGCACAAGCCTCTTCTAATGCATGTGAATTCAGTCACCACCTCTTTCCCAACTGCTGCCGACACATAGTCTCTTTGCAGCCAACACGCTCAGAGGAAAGCACAGGATCCCCACCTCTGATGGATCAGCTGGCAGACACCTGAGCCAGTGGACATCACATAGACTAGTAATGGGAAGAGAGCACCATCTACCCATCCAGAGAGAGCAATTTATAAGAAAACAGCCACTTTTGCTCTATCAACTAATAACTAGTGATTCACCAAATATTTGGCAACCGAAATTATTCAGCCAAAAATGGCAAAAAATATAGGTGAAAAAAAATATATATATATTTCTAATGAACAATGATATTTTAATGACACTGTTACTGTTTTGTACATTCAGAATTTTGATTTTCCTCACCAGTTACAGTTTGGTTTAAAAACTCATTATTAAACCTGATGATGTCAAACTAACTTATTAAAATAAAGGCATGTATTCCTGACTAATTACAAGACTTATTTTGGAAAATAGTTTAGTTACTAATGTTATAATGATTTATATAAAATGTTTTGTATTCAGCCAAATATTTTGTTTGGTTTCAGTTTTGACCAACATTTCTTTGCATCCCTAATAACAACAAACATTATAACTGTTGGTATTAAAGCTTTACAGAGCAGTGCTGAGTAATTTGTTTTGCAGCTGTGTCTGTGGTCAGTTGGAACTACTGTGTATTGAAAGGAAGCAAGACGACTCTATCTTTGTACTGTAAAAGTTGCCCTTCTAAAATGATTGTTAATTGCAATTATATATGTATAAAACCCATACATACATCTGATTACAGTGCATTAGCCGTTCTTTCAAAATAATTTTTAGTAACATCAGTACAGTCTCTATGTCTCTTCTTGTACTCTCTTTCTGTTCAAAGTTCCTCATTAGCTTGGTCTCAGGAAGCTTTTCATCATCTGAATGAAGCATGAGGATGGTACAGTGGACCGAGCCGTGCTATTCCCGCCTCCTTCACACTCTTCGTCACCAAGCAACTGGTCACGAAATCTCCCCTACCCCTTTTTGGCTACCCAATAGCTTTCAGGGATCTGCCAGTGGACGAGCTTTTGTTCCATTCTTTAGAAGTAATTGGAAAGAGTTTAAGCTTTGTTAAGTTATAATTTACCTTCTCTGGCTGTCCTGTCGAGCATCTCACTGCGTAATTGACCGGGGCAGTTCTGTGGGGGATTTGCAGAATCAAGACTGAAGTAGTTCGCCTCCCCTCTAGTGAAGAGAGAGAGAGTGTGTGAAAGAGAGGATTGTGGGGAGAAACGCAGCACTTGAATAGAAGCGGACGGCTAATCGCGCGAGTGTTTAAGTGTTTGTGCAGGGTTAAACTGCAGCCTGTCTGTAGTAGGAGAACACCATAGACCAGCATACAGTTTATGACCTAATGGAGGCAGGGAATGTGCTGGGATGAGCTGACTGATTTCTTGGTTGGGCCAGTTGATGCAGCACTTGATGGGTTTACAGTCATTGATATAATCTGCAGTTGCTTGGTCAGTGTTTTGGTTGAGGTGGTGAATTTGATGGTCATGCTTGGGTGAATCAGTACATGTGATGGTCTGTGATGGTTGGCGCAATTAATATGATGGTCAAGGTTGGTGAATTTGATGGATTGAGCTGGTTGCTGGTAGAGAAAATGAATTTGATGGTCTGTGTTGCTTGAGGAAGTAAATTTGATGACCTGAGATGTTGAGGTGATGAATTTTAATGGTCTGTGTTGGTTAAGACCAACTGAGCTGATTGAGAAAATGAATTTAATGGTGTCTGAGTTGTTGATGTAGTAAATTTGATGGTCTGAGTTGGTTGAGGCTATTAGTTCTTGCATGTGTACCTTCAATGATAGTCACTGTTTTGTTGTGTAAGCACAGAGAATAGCTTAAATAAAGGAGCTGATATGAAGAGCTGAGATATCTCAAGCTCTTAATCCTTGAAGGAGATGTTTCAAAAGAGATGTGATGTGTTTGGTGTGTTTCTGTCTTTTTCTCCCTCTCTACCATCTTGGTTCCTCATTCTAATTGGCTCTCATCTCTGTCAGTCAGCTATAAACCCTGTTTGTATTTGGGCAGAGGCCCATGGTAGCCCTGTTGATGTACTGTTGTAGAGCTCACATTGGAAATACTTTTATAGGCAATGTGGCTGACTGGCGAAGAGAGATAAATGTTCATTTGGCTTGTAGTATACATCTCAAATGCCAGCCTGTGGAGAATGTAACAGGAGACTAAAATAGTACTGTGTGTTTATCAAATGGGTTTCTTGGGTTTAAATTTAGAAGGGATTCATTTACACAATATCTACACTCTAAACAATGAATTATTTCAAGCTGAGCCTGGTTCCTTTGTTACAGCCAGTGTGGAGTACAATTAAGTAATCCATTTCCCTGTTCCTGTAGGTTAATCTCCCACTTTTAGATACAATGAGACACATTTTTGTACTTTGCTAATAAACAGCACATTACTGGCTCACGACCAGGTGTTACAAAGAAAACATTTTTGTAGCCCATAGCTCAGTGTGAGCCCTCGTGATGTTTAACGTTTTCTTTCCCAACATCTCACCATAGCTACCGTCTTCTTTACTTCCAGGCTACTATTCATGTTTCCTTTCTGTCTTCACTGTCTATAGTCTCATTTTCTGATTCATGCTGTGAGTGCTCAATTTTGCACTCCCTCCATTTCTCTCTCACTCCGATCTCTCTTGCTCTTGCTTCACTCTGTATTTTTCTTTGAGATTGCCTGTTTGCCAGGTATAATATTATGATATGGCTGAGCTAGTCTCTAAGGATGCTGAAGGGTGGTCTCCTGCTGCTTGATAATGCACTACATGTTCTCTTCAATCCTCGGATAAGTGCCGGCTCATTCATCCCCAACTCTCCACTATCAAAGGATAAGTAGCATAACAACATATACAGTTACCTGTCTATTGACTCCTGACAGCATTATGTTTTATAGCCACGGCTCAGGATGGGCGACATGAGATTAAATTTATGCCATGATATAAATAGAAGATACTGATGCCAAAATATTCTAAGAAGACCCCAAATGATTAATTTCTTTCACATCATTCACATCATTTATAAAAATGGTACTTTAAGCACATCTATTCAAAGGCTCTTTAGGGAATAAAAAAATTTCAAACAATCCTTTTTGGAACTATTTAGGAATACCGCCATGGGACTATGCCACTGTAGTAAAGACCAGTCTGGTGGACTGACATGAAGGCAATAAAATACTAACTGCGTAGAAATTTGAGCACATCTGTATGGATTAGAGATCCAAAAGCATCTTCCAGTTTTTTTTTATTAACAGAAAACTCAACATGTCTTCCTCTCTTTTCCCAGAAAGACAGTTTGTGTGACATCTGTGCATGAAAATGTGACTCATCCACCCAAGAAGCTTCACATTTGCAGGCCTGCTTGAAGACATCAGCTGTGACAGTGACACGCATTTCTTCCTGCCTGTACCAGGACAAACAAATTACTCATTGATTTTCTTGGAGTGTTGTGCTTCTTAGCTGGACAATAGCATTACAAGTAACAACTGATGGTTTGGAGGAATGCTCACCTATAAAATGTGTAGCTCAATGGACTGGCTGCTGTAGTTTCAGCCCAATTAAATATGTCATAAAATTAGTATCATGTTGTCTGTTTGGTAATTGCTTGAAATTGATGCTTTTCTTTATTGTAACACAGTGGAGCCAGAGGCAGAATGCTGCAGTTGTGAGTTAGCATTATTTGGATCTCAATGAAGCATCGGCAGAGAAAGCAGATGAAACAACAACGAGCAAATTTATTATCAAAGACCAGAACTACAGTAATAACCAGCAGGACAAAACAGATGGCTTAGAAATCGAGATTGTATGCATGCTTATACAGGCTTTGGAGTGTTGCAGAAAACTGGGTATATTTTTTTATGTTTTATAAAATTCATTACTGTGATATTTATAAATATATCATATTTTCTGTTATGCTATTTTAGAATTAATAAAATTAATTAAGCCATGTCACAAAACTAGCATGTCAACCAATTTATTTTGTCAAATTAAATGGATATAATGTCCATCATCTACAACTCCAAATCAGGAAAAGTTGGGACAGTATGAAAAAAGAAAAGAGCAAACTTTTTTTCAGATCAGGCCTTACATTCCTGCAGGGTCAGTTTAGGGCTAGGAATGAGGTTAAAAAAACTAAATAATGATGTGACTTTACTGGGGACAGCCATGTTATGGATCTGCTCTTGTGACCGGAAGGTTGCCGGTTCAATCCCCAGGCAGGGGAAGTGCTCTTGAGTACGACACCTAACTCCCAACTACTTCCCGGACTGCCCACCGCTTTGGGCACAAGTTCTCACAGCCTAGTTTGTTCACTATTGTGTGTGTTTCACTGCAGGGATGGGTTAAATGTGAAGGTCAAATTCCATTGTGTGTGTCAATCACATTGGCACAGTCTAATCTAAAAAGATTTCAGACAGGTGATTTCAAATGGTAATTTTTATCATGATTGTAATCATGTGCAGTATCCATGAAAGACTTTGAGGAGTAAAGATGTCAGCAAACATGTGAGAAGAGGAGGGTACTGGTACTGGACTGGCCTCTCTGCAGTCCTGTCTTGTCCACAATAGAGAATGTATGGAAATTTTTTTAATGAAAAATGTGGCTATCCTCTTATCCATATAATCCTGGTCAGGGTCACGGAAAGTCCGCTTCACTGAGCACAGGGAATGACATTACACTGTCTTAGCTAAACCCAATACAGGATGCCAATGCATTGCTGGGCACAAACACACCAGGACAATTTATTCTACCCAGTTCACCTGACCTCCATGTTTTTGGACTGTGGAAAGAAACTGGACTCTACAGGAAATCCATGCAGACATGGGGAGAACATGGAAACTCTACCCAGATGGGGACTCAAACTCAAGACCCCAGTAACCGCCCAGCCACTATGCCCACCACACCCTGGGGGTAAATCAATAACCCTAAAACTAAAATAAATATTGTTGTGTCACACCAATAACAACATCACAGTATAAATAAGAGATTCACTATTTCACAGTCATACAAGCCAATAAATAACAATAATACACACATATATAAAATTAACCTGCCATATTGTTATGTGAAGCACATAAGAAACACATTTTCAAGCTAGTTGCCTGCTTTGTGTGCCATGACTGAGTCTTTCAGAGTGAAATAGTTGCACTTTAGCTTGTTGTCATTCTCTCTGCCCGGCACTTCCAGGAGTGAATTTTATTTAAGAGAAAATGTTCTGTAGTCTTTACGTTTTCCCTTGTTTTCCCTTCCACTTCGCTCTGTCTTTGACTGTGCTATTTTAATAAAACTGGAATGCTGTTGATTGACAGACTCTGGAGAGGAGAAGGCCCAGTAACTGTCACTCACAGCTCTCCCTTGCTTCTCCCTCCAGCTTACAGCTAATATGGGAACATAAGATGCACAATTTCAAATTCCATTGGTACCCCGTCACTTTGAGGTCCTTCTTCCTTCCTCGTGCTTCTACTGTTGGTGTTCAAAATATATAAAGACATCCAAGCATGTCAAGGGAAGACGACATGCCTAGATATCTTTTTCTCAGATAATAGAAGGAGAGCTCAGAAATGGAATAAAAAACAAAATGACTCACTCTGTGCAGAAACCAGTGACAACAAAATTAAAC
Organism: Crenuchus spilurus; assembly: GCA_036984385.1. Taxonomy (NCBI): domain Eukaryota; kingdom Metazoa; phylum Chordata; class Actinopteri; order Characiformes; family Crenuchidae; genus Crenuchus; species Crenuchus spilurus. Next base: position 73,840 of record BRDA01058409.1, read on the forward strand.
AGTTCTTACTTTCCTTTACTGGTTGGCTGCCTACAGAGTGTTTTTGTATTAATATGAACATGTTCAGGTGATCATTGACTTCTAATGAATTTGAAACAGTAAATTGTTTGTCTTTTTTTTTTTAAATTTTTGCCAATTTTCTCCCTTTAGATTAAGATCAACCAATTTAGCCAATGTGATTTTTCACACAACGGAATTTGACGTCTGCATTTAACCCATTTGTGCAGTGAAACACACACACACACTAGTGAACACACTAGGCTGTGAGAATTTGTGCCCAAAGTGGTGGGCAGCCCTTATCCACTGAAGTGCCTTGCTCAAGAGCACTTCAGTCATGTCCTGTCTTAGGATCGAACCAGCGACCTTCTGATCACAAGACCAGATCCTTACCACTAGGCCATGGCTTTCCCAATGTAGTAGTCACCAATTAATCCAATTAGTGGCTCTCCCCATCACTTTGCAATGTCCCCGACTCTAGGAGGGTAAAGACATGCACACGCCTCCTCCGTTGTGTGATGCAGCCACCGCCTCTTTTCGAACTAAAGCTGATACACCGTCCCTGGGAAACCAACATGCTTGGAGGAAAGCGCAGGGTCCCCAGCTCTGAATGGACCAATCAGTAGATGCCGGAGCCAGCGGACATTGCAGTGTGTGAGTGATAGGGAGAGAGAGAGCGCCATCTACCTGCCCAGAGAGAGCACTGCCAATTTTGCTCTCTTGGGCCCTGACTGTTGATGGCAAACAGCATGACCGGGATTCAAACTCGCGATCTTCGTGTAAGACTTTTCTGATAGCATAAATAAGATTCCTGCACTCATTAGGTGACACGGTGGCTGGGTGGTTAACATGCCCACTTCTGAGCACTAAGATCTTTGGTTCAAGTCCTCATTTGGGTGAAGTGTCCCGTATCTGTGTGGGTTTTCTCGTACACTCCAAAACCATGGAGGCCAGATGAATTGTGTATACTAAAGTGTGTGCCCAGTGATGGATTGGTGCCCTGTCCTGAGCTTAGTTAGGATAATATAATGCCCTGCCCTGCACCCAGTAAAGGGGTAGAGGACTCACTGTGACCCTGATCAGAATTAAGCAGAAGATAATGGATGGATGGTTGGATGGGTGGAGGTTAATAGCAAACAATTGACCTTTAATGGTTTTTTTTTGGTTATTTCTCAAGCCAGTCTATGTGAAAACAGCATTTCAACTACACTGGCATGAGGAATACATTGTGATAAGCACTGATGCTGAAGTCAGTGGCCTTAACCTTGACCATGTATTCCAGCCATCCGGCTGCAGGGTTTGTGTGAAAGTCGGGGGCTATTGTGGAGTGGGCTTGTGTAGATGTTGTTTGAGGTGGTAATGAATTCTGCCTTGGCCTGGATGTCTCCACCAGACCACCCCTGCCTTTTTCAAACAAACAAATGAAAAGGGGGCCACAGGTCCCTCCCCAGTCGGAGAATGTGGGATTTAGGGCTCACTGGGGGGAATTCCACAGTAATGGAGGTCAGAGGCGAGAGAGACGAGGTCAAAGGGAAAGGTCACAGGTCAGACGAAGTTTTGGAGCAGCTTTTTATTTCTGTAGGTGGGTGTGTTTGTGCCCACCCTGTGTGCAGCTACAGCCCTTGTTGCATTCCTTCGCTGAAATCCTTCTGGTGTTTGACCTTTACTTTTAAATGTGTGCAAGGCTGTGTGAGAGAGTGTGTCTCTGTCCAGTACATGTCTGGCTGCCTGAACTGGTGCCCACGTCCACCTGTGTTGTGTTAGTGTTTTGTGGGTGTTTGTTCACATGCTGTAACACCAGGCAAATCTTTGAGCCTTGAGAGAGGTCTATCTCCTGCCCCCGTCACCGTGCTCCACTACACTTAATGGCTTCTTTACGGTGGCCAGCGCAGTTAAACCTGCTTTACAGGGTCCGGACTGTCCACCAATAAAAGCCACCTTCTTCCTGTCCTCCCCAATGGGCTGGACATTTTGTAAGAGCTGGAAGATTGGAGTAGATGTGGGACAGTGAGAGGTAGAGGACAGTGAAACGGGAAGGCTGTAGCTAGCTTTATGTGGCGGAAATGGAGAGTTCATAGTGCACCAGTTTCAAAACTTCAGATCAGTTTATGGCAGTGGAATGCAGCATAAACTGATGATTCCTTTGATCAAACATACTTAATAATTAAGGTAACCAGGTGAGTTGGGTCAGGTGTGCCTGAGCAAGAAAGTCATCAAACTGTGCTGAACTATCGCCCTCTAGAACCCAATCTGGACGCCTTATGTTTACGGTTGAGGTATATACTGGGCATATACGATACGGTTTAAGATGTGGGATGTCTCTGTAATGACCAGGGTTGGGTTAGTGGATATCTTTGGTTTTGAAGTTTTCAAGCTTGGTTTGTGGATGTGGATCAAAGACTTGGGTGTTGGCTGCATGATGCTTGATGTTGGTTGGCTGATGTAGTGTGGAGGTCTCACAGGTTTTAAAATAATGGTTGATACTATAAGTTCTAGCATCCAAGTTTCATTGGAACATGCTTATTTGCAGATATTACCATCAGCCCTGTTCCTACCTTACTGAGCCTGAACCTCTAGCCACCACACTTGATCCATCTAGTGATAGCCTTCAGTCTGATGTGTGAAATTTGGGTTGGAGTATACATCCAGGTAAGTCTCCAGGAGGAGAGTTGGTTACCATGAGTGTGAGATGATCTGCAAGTTTCTGTATGAATGGATGGAAGCTCTGCAGCCACAGTAAGTGGGCGGTTATTGTCACCCACAGCCACAGCTTTCTTCTTCCCTCTGACACCCAGCCCCAGCCCTCTTTTGTCATATCCCCCTTTCTCATCACCCTTCCGCTCCTTGTCTCTTTTTCGTCTTCCTCCCCCATCCTCTCTCCATCTCTCCTTTTCAGTCAGTCAGTGACAGGGTCATAGGGCACCCATGTTGGCGAAGGGGGAGGGTAGCCATGACCTTTCTGTGTTCATTGGGGCAGAATGTGCCTCCTGCTTTCCCCACACCCCTTTCCTCTTTCCCCACACCCGTCTTGATCCCTTGCTCTCATTCCACCCCCCAGGCCCCCAGGGGCCACCGGCAGTAACCTTGGCTTTGGCTATGAATGAATGAAATCACCCAGTCCCTAAACACAGATCTGAACCTTCCCCAGTGAAGCAAACATTATAAAACACCAGGGCTAGGCGTTGACTGGTCATTGGGATGTTCCAGAATATTCCCTCTGAGGCAGTCCATTTTAATGGAACACCTATCAACCTCCCTCCCTTCTTTATTGTAACATTGGCTACAATGGCCAACGACAGTCATAACTCAGCTTGCTGTGCCTTGCAGTGCAATTGAACCCAGCGTATATAGTAAATTAAGACATTTTATGTGAACATACATGTCCAGATTGACTTTTTATGATTTGTTGAGTGCATTACAAGCTATACAATATATAACATTAGTTACTGAGCTTACTCTTGTATTCTGATACCTCATTTCATACAAATTTGAGATTTGCTTTAAAACTAATAGAATTTTTGAATTTCAATACATTTTTGTAATTGTTTATCAACTACACTCTTAAAAAGATGGTTCTTCAAGGGTTATTTAGTAAAGAACATGTATAGATTATTTTGTATGGTGAAAAGGTTATTCATGCTGATAAAGAAGATGCTGTAGTTGGTTCTGTATAGAACCTTTTTTGAAAAAAGTTCTGTAGAGCACCAAGAATGGTTCCTCTATTATTCTAAGATTGACATAACAATAGCAGAACCCTTTTGGGCCTATATAGATTTTATTTTTTCAAAAACTTCTATGTAGAACCATATTTTTCATCAACCTGAAGACCCCTTTCACCATTCTAAGAATGCTCTAGTCATGCAATGAGTTGTGTGAGTGCTCAAGGTTCCTTTTATTATTTTTTTTAACCAAAGAACCTTTAAAAAACATCTTTTGTATCAACTATTTTATATAGTAACTACCCCAAAGATCTGAAGACATGTTTTAATACAGGTGATCCATGTTCACAGTTTTGCAGGTCAGTGGTGGTCCTAGCCCGTTTGGTGCCCTGGGCGAACAACCCTTCCCATGCCAAATGGGTTAGGACTACCACTGGGCGAACAACCCCCTGCGAGTAAACCCACAAACTCAGACATCCTTGGGATGAACATCAGCCAGCTCTAAGCAATGCAATGGTCCCAAGGGTGGTTTACAGAACCTTTCGAGGGCGGGGCATGTCGTCCTCATGCCACCCCTGATGTCCCTGCCCATATCGCCCATATCAGAAACCGCCACTGTTGCAGGTACTATATTATACAATGCTGTGATGGTTGCACAGTGATTTGTTGGTGAAGATCTCTCTGGTCAAACCCCACTTTAGACACAATATCTTTTTTGAGTCCATGTTGCTTTGCTGTGTGTCCAACAAGTGATTTCTTTATGGCAGTGAAAGAACAGATATCGGCTCATTTCTTACTGTAGTGTATTGCACTGTTGTGGTGACCGTGTGTACCATGTAAACATTTTAAATCATTATTGCACGCTTCTGATTTTGAGGATGCAATACATCAGCAATAAATATTCATGTTTACATTTTCATAATCAATTTTATAGAGTGATCACTGCAGCCCATACACGCTCTCATGTGCTCCCAGAAAATAAGGCTTGATTTGTCATGCTGTCACCAGCGATCTGTTTCAGCGGTTTCATGTTTCACAAAGCCGAGGCTGAGCGCTTGGCCAATGAGGGTAAATCCTCTTTCATGCACAAAAGCATCGGCTCACGCACATCGCCGCCGGCAGATCGTAGTCCTTTTCCCATGGATGACATCACCATCCACCCCGTTTTTTTGGTGCCAGCTTTATTAAGACGGTTAACTTGAGATCTTTACAATCAGCGTGTCCTAACTCACACTTGTCTACAAAGCGTGTCCTTCACTCCTTAGGCTGAGAAATCCCCCATTGTTGTTAAACATCTTTGTTCTGACGAATTAGTAGGTGCTGAACGGACCGTGTCTGATACAAAGACAAACAGAAGAAGGGGAGATGGTGGTGTGGGGGGTGGGGGTGGGGTGGGGAGCTTTTTTTCCATTTGGTTGAAACGTTTCTTTGATTGGATTCTTTGTCACGTGGGGATAATGTACCTGAAGTGGACACAGAGGGTTAAAAGCCCCGGCAGAATGTGGAGCGGGCCGCCTGGGGCCCAAAAGGGAATTCCACAGGAACCAATTAGATGGAGCTTCCAAGGCTGGAATGTGAGCAGGGGATAGTGGGAAGGGCACAACAGACCCGTTTCATCTACGCCGCCTCAACTGGACGTGTTTGTGTGTGAGCTTGTGTGTGTGTGTGTGTGTGTGTACGTTTATGAGAGGCGACAGTATGGGGGCAGTTAGCATCATTTGTGCTAGCGATTTTTTTTTTGCTGGTGATTCTTTTTCCTTGATGTGCACATAATTTGCTTTTGTCTAGTTCCATTACCTCCTAACACACAGTGCATGATGGAAAAAGCCTTCTCGTTATTTCCAGAGGCGTCGATTGCCAGAGCAGGGATTGAATGGGCGGAGAACTGAAAGAGAGCAGAGTGGTCTTTGCGACAGAAGATGAAAGAAAGAAAGGATGGAGGGCAAGAGAGTGCGAACAACTGAAATGGAACTGTCATGTGTTGGTGGTCTCAGATGCTTTCAGCACCCCAGTGCTGCAGAACTGGAACCTTGAACCTGATGGAAGCATAGAAAAATTCTATTCTTTAATACTGCTGACCGCTGAGACCTTATGACCCCATCACTTCTGTGCTTCTGTTGTGCACAATGTACTACTCAAACACACATACGCACACTATATATATATAAGTTAACTTGATAATAACGCTTTAACGCAATGTCAATTTAATGCAATAAAAAAAAATTGTGCTGTTAACGCACAAAAAACGTTTGTCCCTGTGAGTCATCTGTAGTTCATGTTCAGACTTGACCGTGCGTTATCAGTAAGAGTAGAGGAGTAAAGGCTACTTTATACTTTCAGAATTGAGTGCTGTGTGAATAATGATGCAAGCCTCCTGCGTTTGCATTTTTAAAATAATCTTTTTCATTTTTCACTATACAGTGGAACCTTGACTTACGAGTTTAAGTCGTTCTGTGACAGAGCTCATAACTAAATGTGCTCGTATATCAAATTAAATTTCACCTTTAAAATGAATTGAAATGCTATTAATCTGTTCCAGCCCCCCCAAAATAAAATAATAAAATAAAGCTAGAGGGCTAGAGTCAGGGACAGTGCAAAAGTGATGGGCAGAGTCCTAACGGAGGGGATGTGCTTGTCGGCTACTACTACATTGGGAAGCGGATGAAAATTGGCAAAAAAAAAAAAAAGATCTGTAGCACTTTTGCAAGGAAGAGTGGGCAAAGATTGCCAAGTGAAAATGTGCCATGCTGATAGACTGATAATCAACAAGAAATAGTTTAAAGTTGTTCATATTTATGTGACCACATTATTTTAGTTCTTTAATTTTATTTTTCTATCCTATAAGACTTTGGTTCATTTTTCAAATGGAATTGTGCAGATTATAGGTCACATTAAAAAAAACCTTTGCATGCCACTGTTTTGTAGCGATGGTGCCCCATGGGTCATTGATGCCAGAGGGGAATGACAATTCCTGTGAGTGGTGCTGAGTAATTGACATGCCACAGTGGACCAGTTAACCTCTATAATGAATGCAAGAGCAGCAAAGAAAGTGTCAGTGATCATCATTGAGCACTGTTGGATCTGGGCCTGCAAAGCAGATGCATGACTATATATATATATAAACATACAAAGGAGCTAATCTTTAGTTGGGAAGCTTATATACTGTATACACTATGAATCACCATCATATGTTGCTTGTTTTCAAACCCACCTCAGTGATCCCTGAAAAACCCACTTGCTTTATTGCTTTTTTTCACACTGATGTAAACTGTGATTCATCTCTAATGATCAGTGGTTTACATCTGTTATGTTGCAAACTCTGCCCATCACATTAAAAACGTTCCCCCTATGCACTTGAAAATATCATTTGTCCTTCATTATTTGAACATCATGAACCATGACCCTGATCAGGATTAAGCCAAAGATAATGGATGGATGAAGGAACATCATCATACGAACTATAGTCAAGGTTATGTTACCTTACTAGAACATTCCATTAATTTCCTTTGAGAATGTTTGCTCCTAACATTAGAACCTTTACATGAGTCAAATGTCTGAGAACGTTCCCCGCTAGCTGAGAAGTGATACGTTAGGATGAATAGATATTTACTATAAATTCCATTTAAGATAAAATGCAGCTTTTGTTCTGAGGGTGGATTAATGTGTTTGGGGTTTATTTGACAGGTACTGTAACATGTATCAAACCCTGGGTTTGTAAATACAGTGCTTCATCAGTGTAATTGCTCATTCTCTATATATCTATCTGTCTCTCTGAGAGAAAGCGATTTTCTTGACAGGGGGTGGTTACTGGTCCTTTCTATGGTCTAGTCTGCAATCGAGTGCTTTTCCCTGATAGCTGGTTACTCCCTCCGTTTGGATAGAGACAGCTGAGCTTGCACCTCTCACTCTGTAATTTTGCCATGAATTTCTCCATGCGATCCTCAGCAAACCATTTATCAGCTCCCGACGGAGGCAGGAGGCGGTAGTGCCAGAGGCAGTCTTACTCAGAGAGGAAGATTGGTTATGATCCTGTGCTTGGGTGCTTGACCTGCATGCTCCTCAAGCCAGAAGGGTTTATGGAAAGTGGATGTAGTTCAATAAACAGAAAGAGAACCAGCGCTGAATTAGAAGTGTGCTGAATCACCTTTATTAGTCTATATATATGTATATGTATAAGAAAAGGTGGATGTATAGAGCCTAAACCTTTACTCAAGTGTTAATTTACTGTCGCTGCATTAAATCAAGCAGAAGTTAAAGTACTTTTCCACAAGTACAAAAAGTAGGAGGTCAAAGTCTTCTCAGTTATTGACCTCTCTATAGAACTGCAGTGAGACTACTTATTACATGCAGCACTTATTACATTATCACCTCAACCAGCAGAGGAACCAGAGCTGTAAGAAAATATTGATGCACTTGCATAGTGTAATATAATGATACTGCATTGATTTTTTTGCAAAGTTTATTTGTCACATACACAGTCATATATGGTCCAACTTGCAGCGAAATGCTTTGATGACTGCTCGTTCACATTAGAAAGAAATACGGGGTGGGGGTAACATGGGGGAGTAACGAGATAATCTAAAATAAAATAAGACAATAAGAACTATAGCAACTGTAGTTTTTAAAAATATAGAAGCATGTGCAAACATGCAGAAAAATGTGCAAAAATATACATGAATGTTACAATGTAAATATGCATAGTAAAGTGCAAAGTCTAGAGTTCAGAGTCTGGATGGCCTGCGGGAAGAAGCTCCTCCTTGCCTTCAGAGCGTGAAAACGCCTCCCTGACGGCAGCACAGAGAAGAGTCCATTTTTCAGTTCTTTTTGTTGTTTTTAAACCCCTGACCACTAGATGACTGAGTCTTCAGTCATTAGACTCTAATGTTGTTAGATTTTAGGAACTAAGTATTAACGTTATACTTAAAAAATTAGTAGAAGTAAAAATAGAGTTAGCACAGAAGTATGAATTCACTTTCTTTTACGGGTGTAGTTTATGTGATATGTAGGTATCCATCATATAACCATAAGGAAATCAAAAAATTACATATACTGTACAGTGCTACACACAAAATTAGAATATCATGGAAAGTTAATAGTTTAATTCAAAAAGGTTATATTTATTATAAAGTGCCATGTCAAGCCTTTTTTTGTACTGTTGATCAGTATGATTATAGCTCATTAAAATCAGAAACCCATAATGCTTTTAGAGATTTATATACAAATATGTGAGAATGTATATATGGAGCCTTGACTTGGCTTTACTTTAATGCTTTGGAGCATTGTCCTGTTGCGGGATCCATCCACTCTTTGGTTTGTGACTGATAGCAGCTTTGCTGTAAAAATGCAGATATTGGCGTGTATTCATTCTTTTTTACCCTTTCTACAGTGCACCAGTCCCTGATGCTGACATACATGCCAAAACATCAGCGTTTCTCCACTTTACTTTGGGAATAGTGGTGCTCTCCACATAGGCATTTTTTCTCTGTGTGAAACATGACCATTTGGTCTCATCAGTCCACATAACACCAAAAAACGTTATGAGCTCTTTAGTGTACACCCAACATGCTGCCTTGAGACTAGACATAATCATTGTGTTCCTACATGCTCTACATGCTACAATCCAGACTTGTGTAAATTAAGCTTCACTGTGAGACTTTTATTTCATTTATGCCTCTAGAGATGAAAGTCCTCTGCTGTTTGATTTGGATTCTTGCAGAGCTCTTGAACTTTCTTTGCAATTCTTTCACGGCTTGGTTCAGTCTTCATGTGTCCACATTTCTGGATGTTGGTCTTCATAGATGCTACTGACATGCTTTGATATTTTTATATCAGTCTTTAGCTCTATGAAATGTTAATCATTTCTTTTTGAGCTCTTCTGACAGCTGTTTTACTGATTCCATCTTTATTGCTCTCAGCAAGGCGCTCCTGAAGACCAGCCAACCTGCAAACGAAGCTAACACGTCTGATGCCATTCATTAAGCATTAAGTGCTGGCAGGGATTTTTAAAGCTCAGGCACGTACTTTTCCATATTCAACATAAAATATCTTCAGAGTTAAAGCACCTTTAAATGAGTATGTTGTTCTGAAGATTAATGGTACAGTTGATGAATTGTTGGAGGCAGAATGTACATTCAATTAGGTGGCAACTTTACTTAAATACAAGCTGAAGTGTCAAAAAAAAAAAAAAAAAAGTATATGCTGAAGAAAACTAAACACTTGACATGTAGATGAGTTCACAATGGTAAGGCGATGGTGAGAATGGTGATACAGACATTGATATCGATGAGACCAGACAAGTTAAAATTACATATACACAGAGTAATCATGGCTGGGACAGGTGCAAATGGAAGTGAACATGGCAACACATGAGACATGTTTGAATAAGATGATAAAAGGCCTGACATGTTCGGGGAACACAAGCATGTGAACAAAAGCATATGGACACAGGGGAACAAAACAAACTATCAGTAGGGATGGACCAAAATGAACAAGTTTGGCTGAAGACAAACAATAAATCATTTGGCTGAACACTGAACACAGTTTTTCATTAATATAAATGTTATAGAATCAGTAACTATACTATTTCCCAAAATAAGACTATATTAATGAGTTGGTTTGACATCATTAAGTTTAATAACATGAGTTTAATTGATTATTCTTTTATATTTGTATAAAAAGCATTATGTTAGACAAATTACACAAGATAATACTATATGAATATATATGAAGATACATGTGTGTTACATTATTACTAATATTTAATATAAAAAACATTAAACAAAATAATGAAAATCTCTGAAATGAATTATGTAAGTCACGTGGATGTTTTGTGTGTTTATTGTGAGTGTTATTGGCTACAGACAGTGAAATACTTCCCATTCCTTCTGTTAATTGTGAGATGGTCCCTAACACTGCAGCCGCCAGAGCAAAAACACAAAGCTAAGCGGCTGGATTCTGACTTAATCATAACAAGTGCAGTTTAGTAAATTGTGGTTTGTTGTCTTCTTCCATTTCACCACCAGCCTGGAAGTGTGCTGGTGAATCTGTGTTTTAAGTGGTGAGAAAAAGCACAATTCTGAATGTCCAAAAAGGTAACAGTGTCATTATAATGTCATTGTTCAGTATAAATTATTCTGTCGTTTCACTGCGAAAGTGTTTTTTGCCATGTTCGACTGCATGTCTAACCGTCAGGGACAAAAATTGGTCAGATATGACTTTGAGATTGATAAGAGACTAGAACATGACAGGATCTTACAGTAGAGGTCAGTTTTGGAGCTATTGACAGATAAAGGGAATGCAGTGATGGCATAAATGTAATGTTCATGGGTTAGAGATAGGTTGTTTTAGCTAGCTAAGTTTTTTAGAACTGTTGCAATGCAGACTGCTCCACAGATTACCATTGACCGGTGAAGGTATTGTACAGTATTTTAAACTGTTAATTTGTTCTTTATTAGATTCCTAAAACAAATTCAAGGGGTTATGCTGTTATAAGCTGGCACATCTGCTAAGGAAACAGTTCTTGAACAGCAGTGCTGTCTTTGTATGAAAGCATGGTTAATCAAAGGCTGTTTCTCATTCTGCATATAATGGCTGGGCTCTGAATGGAATTAGCGGCATGTTGGCAGTGAAAAGTTGTAGGTTGGTGTGCATGGCCATGAGAAAGTAGAGTACCAAATCTCTATTCAAAGGTTTCAATAGTTTTTAATCAGTTTTAAAGCATGGTGTGCTGAATCACATTCTCATCTCTGAAAACAGGGCCTGATAATAGGAATAATAGCTGCTAATGGCTTTGCAGATCAGCACTGAAAGCAGAAGATAAGAAGGCAAGATCATGACTCATGAGAGAGAACGGACAGTTTATGGAGAGAGAATAAAGATCAAACATGATGTAAATGATCAGAAACTCATGATTTCTGTGGGCTAATGGTGGGAAAAAGTACAGCAAGCTAGAGTTTGGACATAATGGACAGCCTAATTTAACCTGGCAAGGAATAAACTCTATTATGTAATTTTGAAACTACACACTGAGTGTTTGATCTGACTTTAATTGGGCTAAATGTAAATTTGATTAATGAAATTGATTTGAATCAAGCTAATGTAACAAATTAAATCGCAAATATCACTAATTAAATTTATCTGAGGGTGGGGGAGGAATGAGCAATGTTGGTTGCTGGCAGAAATAAACCGTAGTTAGGACTTCTTATAATTGCCTGTCACTTAAATAAACCTGTTTACTCTCAGAAGTTAGCATAGCCAAGGAAATAAAAATATATTTTTGGGTTGAATTTATGGGTATTGGGACACTATTGGTCAGAGCTCTAACTGGTTTCAACTCACAAATCACAAATGTGTACTTGCATATAGTAAACTGCCTTCATATATACGTATAACCCATGTTGTGATTATGTGTTGTGTGTTCTATATGTCATTGTCATTAGGGAAGAATCTGTTGTATGTGACTCTTGGGTCTAATGTAATAATCTTAATTGATTAATTGTTAGTTATTGATTCATTATTAGCATCACTACCTTCCTTGTCTGATTTAAATTTGGTGTTTTTTTCAGTTTGGAAGGGCACACAGATTACTTTGCTTTCAAATGAGGCCCTAGAGTGATTGATCTGTATGTATGTATGTGTATATAGGTGTGTGTGTGTGTGTGTGTGTGTGCTGTCGGTCATGTATCATATTTTTCATCCTGGGTACAGGAGGCTGTGTGATTTGTCTTTTGCTTCCCAAGGGAGAATAGTTTTGCAAGGGCAGGCCTGGCCTCATGCTGTGTGTGTGTGAGTGTGTGTGTGTGTGTGTGTGTGTGTAAGTGTGAGTGTGTGTGAGTGGGCAGTGCACAATTTATATTAGCATGAATTCATATGGATTAGGCTGTATGCTTGGGGGCGGGGCTACAGATCGACCCTAGAGATGATTTCCCTGGTGCCCTCAATCAGCTGAAGGCTTGGGGGCCTCGATGGAGAGGAAGAAAGGAATGGGAAAGAAAGAAGCAGGAGAGAAAGGCAGCAAACCCAGCTGTCTACAAGAGGGGGTTGATTGAAGAGAGAAGGGATAGATGGAGGCACAAAGAAAGAAATGGGGGTCACAGTGCTTGGCCCCCTTGATTGCCCTTACACACCATACACACACCTACAATCAGGGCACAATTTCACAACGGTATAACACAGATGGTCCAGCTCATATGCTGATCTTATTGCTACTGCTTCATTTGTTGAATCTTTTCGGGTGTATCTTTAAGACCGAATGGCATTATGCTGACATCCCGCTGACCCTGGGCAGCAACGCATGTGTGATATTTCTGTCATGTGTGAAGACAGTGAAGAGTGGCCTGTCACTTTGTGCTTAGTGTAGGGTGATTGATGTAACTAGATCACTTACTGAAGTATTTGGGACACAGTAACATTGAGTATTACATGGACTCTCACTATGTGTCTTGTAGGGCTGCACAATATATCTTCTGCTAATCGTTACTGTCCTATTGCCCATGTTGATGCTGATAATGCAAATCAATCCTCTAATCAATGGCAGTGTTTTTGTTTTCTGTGTGCTGTGAGAAGCCTGACCAATCACAGAGACTCATTTCAAATGCTGTAAGTGTTTTTGGAGTTTTGTTTTTGATGAATCCTAATATTTATGTAATCCAGTTTCACTGGTTAACTGATTGATTATATGATTAATAGATTGATTAATAGATTACCCATCAGTAGTGGCTGGTGAAAAATATTATAGGTGGGGCTGTTTGAGCCATATCAGCTTCTGCAACCATCCCAATATTATTTAACACAAACTGCCGGAAACTATTGCTCTGTGAAAAAGTCAGCAGATTAATAGTAAAAATAAAAATTCTAAAAATGAAAAAATAAGTAATAAACATTTTCATTATTTGCATACAAATGTGCAGATACACATTTACAATAAAATTAACAAAACACTATTAAGACACAATCTTAGACACTTCTAGAGCCATGTACTTAATGTCAATATCATCAGATATTTTTACTTCACCACTGACGGATTCTGCTGTGACATTAAATGAAGTGCCTTTTAGGCAACAGATTTGAGAACGCTGATTGGCTAAATTTCTGTTGCTATGTGCGTATCTTGTATCAGCAGGTCAGGGATTGGCTGCTGCTTCTCTGACTGGGTGATGTTTCTGTCACCACAGAAGAGAGATACAGTAGAATGAACTAGGGTTCCCTCCAATAATTTTATATATTGCATGTTATTGTGCATGTCTATTACATACAAACTTAAAATACGTAGATAGTGATTATTTTAAAAATGTTTATTAAAAAACAATTTCAACCATAGAAGGTGACACCCTAGTGCCCTTTATTGCCCAGCGGCCACTGCTGCCTATGGCTTAAAAATAAGCTTTAAAATAATTGGTTTTGTGTTGTCACAAAATGCATAAACCAGTTATCTTGGTCCCTTGAGCCTACAACATATTACGCTTCTGTTAATGGAGAAGTTTTTCAAGGGTTACACACAAAGAACCATATGTTTTTATTAAAGAGTTCTTCATACTGATAAATAATATGTTGTATATGGTTCTATGTAGAAGATTTTTGAAAAAGGTTCCTCTATTTAGCTCTATGTAGCTTGACACCATAACTATAGTAGATCTCTTGTTGGTGCTATACGGAACCTTTTGCAATAAGCTTACATATATTCATTATTTATCAGTCAGAACCCTTTGACCATGCAAAGAACCCTTTAGTCAGTTCTTCGAATGTTCATGGTTCTATATTTAACAATTTCTTTGGAGATCTTTTTTTAAGAGTCTAAGTTTCAGACTAGACTGCTTTTTGAATTATGCAGAATATTCAGCAGGAAATCATAAGAAATATTTACATACACTACCAGTCAAACATTGTCATTCAAAGTTTTTCTTTTTTTCCTACATTGCAAGTTAATACTGAAGTCATCCAGATTATGAATGAACACATAAGGAATGATGTAGAAAATGTAAAAGTGTTAAAGAAACCAAAATATGTTTTAGATTTTAGATTCTTCAAAGTAGACACACAACTGATGTCTCAAACACATTAAGAGTCAAGAAATGCACGTCATTAACTCTTGACAAGACACAGCTGTTAACTGAAAGCCATTCCAGGTGACTACCTCATAAAGCTGACTGAGAAAATGCCAAGAAAGCTGCATCTAAACAAGAGGTGCCAACTTTGAAGAATCTAAAATCTAAAACGTATTCTGGTTTATTCTTTGACTGGTATTGTATATCAGTCTTAAAGACACAGGTACAAAATGTAAGGGTTAAAGATTGATTTTGTCAGTTCAAACTGAATAATGACTGTTTGGTGTATAAAAGTAAAAAATCCAAGACAATTGCATACCCTTTTAATATATTGCATGGCATATCTCACAATCTGTAGCAGTGTAACTGTATTGCAAGTGTTTTATTGATGTTGTACGATCCCACTGTATACTGGGAGAACAGTACCAGTCACCTGACGTGTTTTCTACTGTACTGGTGAGGTCTTTGTTTCTGTAGCACAGAGTCAGTCTGGACTGGTGTTGTATAGATTTCCTACTCTTATTCTCTCCATTCTTCTCTCTTTCCCTCGCTGTCCCCCGACATTCACAGTTCTGATGGTCACACGCTCGCACACACAGTCACACACACACACACACAAACGAGATGGCACTGTGTTGCCCTAGATTGTGATTAATGACCGCAATTCAGCCCGAAAAATTCCCTCGAGTGGGTGCCAGTTGGCTTAGGCTGAGAGGAGGGGAGAAGAAGCTCATTAATACTGTCAGTTCAGCTGACAGAGCAGGCTAGAGTCTGTGTGGATGTATGTGTGTGTGAGAGAGAGTGAGACAGGGTGAGGGAAGGATGGAAGGAGAAAAAATAAGCAGCATGAGTGAAGGAGAGGAAGGGTGGGGTGCTTGGGTGTGTGGTCATATGTGATGGAGAGAGGGAAAGGGCGTGGTGTGTGTGTATATGTGTGTCTGTGCATTTCTACTTGTATATGGGTTGGCTTGCCTGTTTTGATGAAGGGAGAGAGGACAGGAAGGGGCGTTTGTGTGTGTGTGTGTGAGAGAAAGAGAGAGAGAGAGAAAGAGAGAGAGAGAATGAGAGAGAGAGAGTGGGAATGTGTCTCTTATGCATACTTGTATGCATGTATGAGTTCATGTGTGTTCAATGTGTGATTGCTTTTATCAGGATACTGAGAAAACTAGCATCAACAATTCATTTTAAGTTATTATATATAACTGTATATATATATTAGAGATGCGCCAAATATTCGGCAACCAAAATTATTTGGCAGAAAATGGGAAAAAAACACTTTTGGTGTTCAACCGAATAAGTGAAAAATGATTTATATTGAACAATGAATTTTTTTCAAACTACCACTTGATACACCGTCCCTGTGGAACCAATGCACTCGGAGGAAAGTGCAAGGTCTCTAGATTTGAATAGACCAATCAGTAGACACCCGATCCAGCGGACATTGCAATGTGTGAGTGGTGGGGAGATTGAGAGCGCCATCTACCCACCCAGAGAGAGCACTGCCAATTTTGCTCTCTGGGCCCCGGCTGTTGATGGGAAACAGCATGACCAGAATTCAAACTCACAATCCTCTGGCCATAGTGTCTGTGTCAGCCTGCTGAGCCACTCGGGGCCCCTGAACAATGACATTTTAATGACACTGTTACCTTTACTAAACTGCCCATGTTATGATGAAGTCAGAATACAGCCACTTAGCTTTGTGTTTATGCAGTGTTAGGGACCGTCTCACAATTACCAGATGAAATGTGAAGTGTTTCAGTGTCTGTAGCCAATGACACTCACATTAAACACACAAAACATCCATGTAACTTACATCCTTCATTTTAGACATTTCCATCCTTTTTTTTTTTTTTTTTTTTACATATTTTTAATTCAATTCTTGTAATAATGTAACATACATACATACATACACCTTCATACATATTCATATATTATTGTCTTGTCATTTTTCTATCATTTGTTTTCTATGCAAACATAAAGAATAAACAATTAAACTTATGTTATTAAACCTAATGATGTAAAACAAATTTATTAAAATATAAACATTCATTCCAGAAAGTTGTTTATTTACTAAATTTATAATGATTTATAGAAATGAAGAAATTTAGGAATTTTTGGAATTTAGGCAAATGTTTAATTAATGTTCATATAAAAAATTTTAATTTCATTGCATCCCTATTATATGTGCAGCCATTTCTGATCAATTATATATATATATATATATATATATACACATACGCACACACGCACACACACACACGCTGATGAGTCAGACCTGTGGGCTCTCAAAGAAGGGTGATACACTGATGAACTTGATAACTTGATATCCTTGTAACAGTGTTCATTGTAAATGTGGGAGAAATGAGCAGATGTGAAGACCTGAACAACAAAAATCATTTTGTCCAGATTACTGTGGCTTGTGGCGTGCTCTACTTGAGCATCCATGGGATGTGCTGGAACAACAAGTCTAATCTTTATCAGTTTTACATCACAGCTGGCAGGACTTATTTATATATATATATATATATAT
>BRDA01058421.1:0-14011 GCA_036984385.1 Crenuchus spilurus
TAAGATGAAAATTTCAGACCCCTCCATGATTTCTAAGTGGGAGAACTTGCAAATTTGCAGGGTGTTCAAATACTTATTTTCCTCACTGTAGGTGTGCCACACTGGGTGCCACTTGTTAGAAACCAATCAAGTTTATCTGTGATCACTTAATAACAGTTTTAGATAACAGTGTGATGATTCCTTTTCATGCTTATATCTTGGTGCAAAGTTAAAGAAGCAAAACTTTTTGACAGATCAGCTATACTTGGAGAAGGGAGCAATGTTTTCATTTTTACCTTTAATGTGTCATTAGTGACAACTACTTTTCATGTTTATGGTTTGAGGCTAGATTATAAACATTGGATGGTCTTGCTAAGTTGCTGAGAAAGCAGCACAAAAATGGGCAATAAGTCTATAATTACTGACATGGAACTTAACTAGACTACTAGATAATGTCTGAGTGTTCGTATCCCTTTCAGGTCATTAAGCTGAGCTGAGTTCTTAGAGTCTTTTGGCTGTAATTGGTGTTAGCCTCAGGTCCAAGTAAATATGTGTTATAAAATTTTCATGATTATGCTGATATAAGAATAATGAGAATAGTATTTTCAGGACAGTGCAGAATTGAGGACTTGGGCACCAATTTTATCTTAATGACATTAATTCCTTATTACAGTGAGAAGACTCACTCAGCTCTCTACTTGAGGGAGGATCCACAATTGTGATTAATGAGAGCACTCAAAGATACTGTGTAAATTACAGAGACAGCAGGACAATGAGAGAGAGAGTGAGATGGAAAGAGAGAAAGAGAGAGTAAGTATAATGATGGGCCCATATTCATAAGTCAAACCAGTGACCTCCATTCTGAAGTAAAAGCAGCTCTGCATCTGGATCTTCTCTAGTTTGTGAATGTCCTGCTAAACTGCTGTCTGTGCTGTTCTGGTATTAGTATGCAGCTGGACAGGGCTGAACACTCACAGATATTTATGAAACGCATTAAATACGGATCCTGGGATGCATTCCATCGCTGAACTGAAACAGCGTGTGAAATTAAAGATGTTCCCAGGTGCGATCTCCTGTATGTATTCGGCAAAATGATTCCAATATAGGGAATAAAGGCGAGGATAGCATAATTCAAGGATTTCACAGAAAATACGTGTGGATGCCGGAGGTCTGGTATGTTGTTAATTCAAATCTACATGGCACATGGACAACACATTTATTTGGTATACAGTAATGGAATTCACTAAAAGAAGCTCCATTACAATATTGAAACGGCTCTGTGTCATTAACGTTATCTGGCCTACAGCAAATCTCTCACTGCCTAGTTTCAGAGGTAAATCTGGTTTGTTTATTTACAAAAATGCTCAGCATTCAATTCACACACCCAATTCCATTAGATGGTATAAACACTCATTAAATTCAGTGAGCTGTAACTACAGTCCCCTTACTTTAAATGAATTCTTTTCTCCTTCTGCATAAACATGTTTGCCCTTGACTTATCAGTTGCAGTTGAAATAAATGGGAATGGAAAGCTATGTGATATTGATAGAGATGCAAAATGACTAGATTTAACTTTTGCCCAACCATGAATTTTACCAAATGCTCCTGAATGTATCTGCACCATTTTTGTCTTAAAGGAGAACTCTGTGGGCTTTTCACAAATTCAGAATAATTCAAAGGTATAGATCTAAACAAAGTCACTCAGGGAGGTCTAATCTGAAATGATGCATCGCAGAGAAACTTTTCTTTCAATAATGGTGAGAGGAAGCAGGAGTTGCAACATATACAGTGAAAAAATAGTGATTTTATTTTTTGTGAAAAACCAGCAGTGAACCTACATGTGTCTGGTGAGTTTTATATGTGATGTTGATAATAGTAAAATAGAGATTAATTTAAAGGCAAGTTATCTTTGAGAACTATTTTACCATGGTTTTATGGTTCCTGTATTTCACTCAGAATGACTTTCTTAATTATTCTTATAAATCTGAGTGACACCCTACAGATCTTTACTTACAGAAATAAAAAAAATGAATGAAATTTCCTCTTTATAATTACCTTTATATATATTTATACATATGAACGGTCAGTCAAATGTTTGGACACACCTTCCACACAAACCTGGTTTGTCATTATTTTTAAACTTGTCTGCATTGTAGATAAATACTAAAGTCATCCAAACTATGAAGGAATACATCTGTAATTATTTAGTTAACAAACAAATGTTAAACACACCAGCAATTGTTTTATATTTTACATTCTTCAAAGTAGGCACCTCTTGCTTAGATGTCAGCTTTCTTTGCATTTTCTCAGTTAGCTTTATGAGGTAGTCACCTGGAATGACTTTCAGTTAACAGCTGTGTCTTGTCAAGAGTTAATTACTTGCATTTATTGCCCCTTAATGTGTTTGAGACATCAGTTTTGTGTCTACTCTGAAGTAAAATCTAAAACATATTTTGGTTTGTTTGGCACTTTTAAGTTTACTACATGATTCCTTATGTGCTCCTTCATAGTCTGGATGACTTCAGTATTATTTTACTTTGTAGGACAAAAAGAAAAAAAGAAAAACACTAAATGAATTTGCAGGTGTATTGACGCACATAGTTATTGCAAAAATCCCAGGCTACAGGAAATTCTCATCAGAATTGTGGCCAAAAGACGAAACTGACAGGGATGCAGGCAGATTTCGGGGTTTTTGAATGATAATCGCATCGCTTCCAGGAAAAAATTGTCACAAAGTCAACACAGATCCTTCACAACCAATTTCTGAAAGAACACTCTGCAGAGAACTGCATAACATGCATATATGGAGCTGAGTGGAACATTTCTGAGGAGAATGTCCTGTACACTGGGATTACCTCTCCTGGTAGACCTGTATGACTGTACACTTAAAAACCCTGCAAATTCAGCTACTTCCTTCACACTATGGCCTTTGGCACCCAAATACAATCACTTCTTTCTGCCAAACATTAACTACTGCTTCGTGACCCATTTTCCAAACACTGAACAAGACATTCACTGCACTGTACCAGCTCTTCTCAATCTATGAATCCTGTCACATAACCTACAGATATTTATAGCCCAATTATCCTCATGCAACACCATCTGCAAGAGCCTGAAGTTACTACAGTAAACACACAAGGTGACAATTATTTTTTGTCCAGAGAGCTTATAATGTATTCTATATTATTGTTTTAATGACAAATACAGTTTTTTTTCCACCCACAACAATAACATTTTGTCAAATTCAAAGCATAATAAAATATCTACTCTTATGCTTTTAAACAAAATGTGTACTATATAGAATGTTTAGAATCTCCAGTTCTTACAGAGACATTATTAAACTGTAAGATAAGGTGGATCAAGTTGTATATATTACAAAGGGCCTAATGACCAAACCTTTTCTATTATCAGAGGAATTTAAACTACTGGCACATGTGAATTTACTAACAGCCACTAATCACATTCATGTATTTTACATGTGACTGCACTGAGTAGGCTAATCGATGAATTATTTAATGAGTGTTATAGACTGGCTGGGGATTGGATAGAGATCCATCTCCTTAGAGCATCAGGGTGGATAACTCCCAGAAGAGCAGAGGAATGATAAATTCAGTGTCCATTTATTTATGCACGCACACACACATAACGAGAAAGAGAGTGAACATCAAATAGGAGAGGGCTCTTGGGTTAGCTAGACTGGGTGTGGAGTCTGCTTAATGTGCAGCTTTACAGTCACTTACCCTATCAAACAGAGGATGGTCTTTGTCAACAGTACCCCCTTCCCTAAGCTCTCTCACCACACAACAGGCTCTTCTAATACTTTAGGTGCCAAAGCATGCAGTTAAAATCAAATTCAAAGGCGACATGGTTTTGTCAGCTGGGCAGTGGTAGGAGACTGATGTATATAAAGGAAATGCCATTAGTGATTTTGGGGAGGATCAAGAGGAGTGTCTGAGCTGATTTGTGTTGCAAGCAGGTAGAAGTGAGAAATACAGAAAAGGGAACTGAGACAAGAAAAGCCAATTTAGTAGCTGGGGCCCAAGAGAGCCATTGGGCAGGTAAGATGGCGCTCTCTTCCCAGCACTACTAAGTAATGTCAGCTCAGGCGTTTGCCAGGCGATCCATCAGAACTGGAGATCCTGTGCTTTCCTTCAAGTGTGTTGGCTGCCCGGTGGCGATGTATTGGCCGCAATTCAAAAAGAGGTGGTGGCTTGACTTCACATGCACTGGAGGAGGCCTGTGTGTCTGCACCCTTATAGAGTCAGGACATTATAAGTGATAGGGAGAGCCCTATCAAGTAGCAATATTTGACATGTTTTTCATGGAGAAGATTGAATAACATGAGAAAAAAATTTATAATCTTTTTAAAAACTGTGTTTTTGTATGACAGTCCTCCTGCATTGATGTGTGGGCTATACTGAGCAGCAGCTCTACTACAGAAAAGTTTTATGAAAAGTAACAGAACTCATATTTCAGTCAGTAAACATGTGAATAGAAGTAAAGTTTGTATAGAAATATAATTTTACTTTTACTTTGTTTGGAAGAGTTTAATTAAATGTCTTTTTTTCTGCTTTTCTTCATTTTTCTCTGATCTGTTAGTCATATTGATCAATAAGGTACTCAGTTCTGTCAGTATATTTACCATTATCCTGTATTTATTTTTTTAAACATGTATATGACACCATTCAATTCAGTTCCATGCCATAAAATAACATTTTTGCTCCCTTAAAGCACATTTCAATTTAATGTTTTCAATTGCTTTTAAAGAACCATCCATTGAAAGATCCTGTGGGGCACTAAATGTGCAGCTCTATGATATCAAACCAAAGAAGCAATACCACTTCCTTTGCACTTTTATTCTTAAGAGAGCAGGTCTATTTTGTCAGTGCACAGTTGACTGCAGCCCATCTGTTGCTATAGATTTATTAGCTTTAGGCCCATGGGACCAACACTGACTAGATATTATTTGGGTGATGGATCACTCACACCACAACAGAAACACCTTTAAACACTAATGTCACTGCTGGATTTTAAGGTTTTATTTGTTTTTTATTTTTATTTAGTTTTTTTTTTTCATTTTGGTTATGATATTAAGTCAGTTTAGCCACTTGGAACCTTGGAGCCACTGTGGTCCCAAATTTACAATCCTCACTCCTCACTTTTAACCTTAACTGAAGAGTAACTCAGCCAGTTTATACTGTTTTCCATACAGTTACACAACTCTTACACTCTCATAAAAAGGTACTGGTCTGTTAGTGGGTAGGAAATGATATTGTAATGGATTTATTTGACTTTACAAATGCAGCCTAGACTATATATTACTTATTACTGTTAAGTTATGAAAACATATACATTTGTTTCTTTCTCCTGGAGAAGTGAATATAATAAATAAATAGCTGGACCTTAACAATGACATTGTTTGAATTTTGTAAATATATGTGCGTTTCACTTTTTTTCTGACAGGGCAAGGTGTAATAATTCAGAATCATAGTGAGTACAGGGTGCATTATTTTTGTTTTAGTTTGGGAAAATACAGATTTTTTTTTTGGTTTTAGTTTTAAATATGATTAGAGATTTTATTTTCATAAAGGTAAATTAGCACCGTAGTTATAATAGGTTGCAAGTTTAAATCTTAAGCATCCTAATCCTAAACCCTGGCTCTGGAGTTCTACCATCCTAGGGTGCATTTCCAGAAATATGATGGAGGCTAGCATTGACTTAACAGTACAATGCATTGTTCAACTAACATATGAAAAACAACGGTTCCTCAAAGCTGTTGGTACCACAAACATGTTGGTTTGAACCACTGTAGTACAAACTACAATGTTTCCAGATGTATTCAGTCAAACTTTCACAGTCAGAAAGTTGCAAAACTCTCAAACTTACTATGTATTTATATGCACATTCAACAGTGTGTCTTAGTGACTGTGGGATAAATGTGCATGAATGATGCATCAAAGTTAAAATATTGAATTTGAACACGCAGGCAGGGTTTTGAATCCAGAGCATGGATTTTTAAATATAATAATTTCAATGAATACTCAGTGATTAAGAAAACATTAAAACACTGTTAAGATTTCTATGTTGTCTCTATTGCGAAAAAATACCTGCTGCTTGTTCTACTCTATATAAGCCATTCTGCTAGTGGGCAGACATCATATACATATGTCCTATGTGAAAATGAAAATAGCACAAAACAAAAACAAAAACTGTAGTGTGTTCTGTGTTAGTGTGTTATAATGACGAACACTGCCAAAACAAAACAAATCAGGAAAGCTCTGACAAAAAAAATACACATATGGAAACAGATTCTAATTGGGAACTCTACATATAGCCACTACCGTTCGTGCCACAGAATTACATTAAGAAGGATATTACAGACAACACATTCAAAGCATTGGACATTCTAAATGTTAGGACAGTAAGACTGATGTACACTTTCAGCTTTCTGACATTATCCTTCAGCGGCTTCTTATGTAAATCATGACATCATCTCCTAGAACTAAGCTTCTAACCACAGGTCAAAATCTGTAGTCTGAACATCGCAGCTTAATGACACAGTTTGTGAATGTTTGTTGGAACTACAGATTTGAGAAACATCTGTCACTTAACAATATTATCAGACTCTATATGTTTCCACCGTAGTTACATCTGTAGTTCAAACTGTGGTTTTGGGAAACACTTCCATCACAACTGCATCATTCAAACTACCGGTATGTAAGTTGCTAACATAGTTAGCAACTATGCTTTTGGGAAGTGCTCACCTGGATAGTTCTGATCCAAAATGCCTGACTGTGATATTCAGAAGGTTTTCATTACCTTGATCAGATGCATTACATTAAGCTTGGAGCTAAACTGTGCATGGTAGAAGATCTCCAGGCCAGGTTGAAGTAAGGAATCCAGAAATTCTTAACTATCCACCATGTACTGAAAATACAATAAGTAAAGTTTGTTTTTTCAGTTTTGATTTAGATTTCATGATTTTGTTGTTTTTTTTATTTTTATCACTTCAATCAGTATGTTTTCACTGCTATTTAAAATTTTACATGGGCCCAGAGTTGCTCAGTGGACTAAGGTGTTGTCACTATGATCTGAGGATGGTGAGTTTAAATCCCAGGTCATGCTGCTGGACATCAGCAGCTGTGGCTCGAGAGAGCCACTTTGCTCTCTATGGGCAGGTATGGCACTCTCTCCCCAGCACTAGCACAAGTAGTGTCAGCTCAGGCGCCTGCCAGGCAATTCATTAGTACTAGGGATCCTGGCCCCGAGTGGCTCAGCAGGCTAAGACGCTGACACTATGACCAGAAGATCACGAGTTTTAATCCCGGTCATGCTGTTTGCCATCAACAGCCGGGGCCCACAGAGAGCAAAATTGGCCATGCTCTCTCTGGGCAGGTAGATGGCGCTCTCACTCTCCCTATCACTCACACATTGTAATGTTCACTGGCTCAGGTGTCTACTGATTGGTCCATTCGGAACTAGAGACCCTGCACTTTCCTCCAAGCACGTTGGCTCCCAAGTGACGGTGTATCAAGCGGTAGTTTGAAAAGCGGCAATGGCTGTATCGCACACAATGGAGGAGGTGTGTGCATGTCTTCACCCTCCTAGAGTCAGGAACAATGCAAATTGATAGGGAGAGCCACTAATGAGTTGGGGTAATTGGTGACTATCACATTGGCAAAGGGAGAAAATTGGCAAAAAAAAAAGAACTAGGAATGCGAGAACTAGGAGTGTGTTGACTGGTGCAGATGTATTGGCAACAGTTGTAAAAGAGGTGGTGCTTGACTTCACCCGGATCAGAGGAGGCCTGTCTGAGTCTGCACCATCATAGACTAAGGGACATTATAAGTGATGTCCCTAACAAATAAGCTTGTCAATTGGCTACACACATTGGGGAGAAAACTAGTAAAATAAAAAAATATGTATATATTTTTTCATTAACAGTATGAGTTATGGTCAC
Organism: Crenuchus spilurus; assembly: GCA_036984385.1. Taxonomy (NCBI): domain Eukaryota; kingdom Metazoa; phylum Chordata; class Actinopteri; order Characiformes; family Crenuchidae; genus Crenuchus; species Crenuchus spilurus. Next base: position 7,940 of record BRDA01058421.1, read on the forward strand.
TAATGTACTCCAAATAGTCCACTATCTGCAAATGTGCAGCCAGTAGTGATCCTGTGGTTAAAAAGGATGAAGAGCTGTGCAATGTCTAACACAAGAATTTGCTTGAAGTCTTTCGGTAGACTCCTCTATGGTATGTTGAAAGAGCTCTGCTCTGTATTGCTTTAATTGAAGGTGGCAAAGAGCCACTGCCTCACAGATGGTTCTCGGTCATCTCCTACAACACCTTATGTTTCTCATGTAAATTGCGTAGGTGCAGGGGCACAGTGTTACTGGCCAAATGAACTACAGCAGAGCACATTAGTAAGGCAGCTCCAGTCAGTGCCATTATGCAGAAAGAAAAGAAGAATCACCCTTCTTTAATTTACAGCACAGCAGGATCGTTTTCATTTAATGTTCCCTGTTTACAGTTTTGCTCACACTTTTATTGTTCAAAGCAGCTACTATGTGTTAAGAATGTGAAGTAAGATGGAGGAGATAATCAAATCCATTTAAAATCACCGAATCTCACATTTCCAAACAATACACATCAACCAAACTTCTGTCACCCTGCTCAAACCACGTAAAGATCTTGATTAAGGTCTCACAGATGAGTTGATGTGGTTTAGGAAACATTGTCTTACTTCTAACTATAACAAAAGCTCATCGTGTAGCTGAAAGCTGCAGGCAGCCTATTTAAACACAGGATTTGGATACGGAAACATCAGGACAGGTGGTTCTTTTTTGTGATAGTACCTGTCATAAATATGGAGCAATCTGATCTGAGATCAGCCCTCAAATTGATAACTGTTTTGTGGATATCAGTTAATTTATATATTTCACAGTAATTCACACTGTATCCAAAAATGCACTGGCCTAGTCTGCATGCATTGAGAGAAGTGATGTATTTTGACAGAAATGACTGGACTATTTAGGTGACTATTGAGCTCTAGTGTTTGTTAGTAACCCTGCAGCTCTTAAAGCTGGACTCCAAACACGGCTTGGCTGATAGACTACATTGGACAATTCATTGGACAATTGTGTACATTTCTTAAATATAATTTTATAATTATTACTACTAATAAACTATTATTATTTTAAACTATTCCTTTAATATGCCCTATAGGGGGCTCACCGTGACCCTGTTCAGGATTAAGCAGAAGAGAGTGGATGGATGGATTCTTTTAATGTACAACATTCAGAAGTACGTTTTCATGCAAAATGCATGTACAAAAGAAGCACTACACCAGGCCTTTAAAATAATGTGCAAATTTTATCCTGAACAAAAAAAGCACCATTTTTAAAAAATTAAATATAGAGTGAAATATTGATTATGATTTAATATGTCCTGTTTATATATTGTGTGGGAGGTGAAATCCTAAGGTTGATGGAATAGATAAACAACCATATTGACAATGTTAGGAGGGAACGGCAGCTGCACATGGATTGCAGAACTTGCATGTGTGACTCAAGGGCAAACACCAGCAGGATGTGGAGCCAAACATTGCTACTTGATGTGATATCAGGTGGGACGCTGCGTCTTGCAAGCAAAACACAACATGAATTAAAGAAAGGACAGGCCGAGGCACAGCTCCTCTCCACAAACCAGCCACTGTGCAACCGTATACATGCACGTGGGAGTGTAATGGCATGAGGGAAAACAAAACAGATATAAATTATTTCACCTTGTGGTGGCGGAGGCAGGATAAATGAATTAGGGAGCGAGCCACCAGCATATGTCTTATTAGACAGCATCTTATTACATATTTTCCACATCCAAGTAGACTGCATTTATAAATGGTTAGATTGACTCATTTGTCTTATGGAGGCTTGTGTTGTGAAGAGGATTTAGAAGCTCATATTGTATGAAGGCAAAAAAAGAAAAAGCAGCCAAATCAAAATCAATTAAACTTCATTACAGTTTCATCTACTGCTGGGAGAAGAGATTAGATGGCTTTCCATCTTACAGTGAGGAAACTGCGTGTGCTAGCGTGCTAGGAACAGGCCGAGTGGTGACGGATGGATCCTTAACACCAATGGATTGGAAAGAAATGGAAGAAATTGCAAGTGTTATCTGCAGCGTACCTTCTTGAAATTCCCAGGTCACTGTAATTGGTATTTCCCTCTTTATCTTGCAGTTTCTGCTCTGATGCTTCTTGCTCGCTTGGCATATGCAGCAACGGTTTTGTGCATTTAGCGTGAAAAGCCAAGTGATTCACACTCAATTAAAGCCACATTCAAGCTTGACAAGACCCGTGATTTTATATCAGTTTAAATCTGCAACATTCTTGGTTTTTACAAGTCAATAGTGATTTAGTGCAAAATCAGAATATAGAATTCTTTTCAGAAATGTTCTATTCAAATCTGCTGCATGTTAACATAATATAAACACCTGCTAATAGACATTATGGCTGCATTCACATTACCAAGCTGAAGTGACTCAAAACTGATTTTTTGCCTTAATCTGTCAAATCTGATCTTGATGGGGGCAGCCATGGCCTAGTGGTAAGGATCTGGTCTTGTGAAGGTCGCCGGTTCGATCCCCAGACAGGACGTGACTGAAGTGCCCTTGAGCAAGGCACCTAACCCCCTAACTGCTCTCCGAGCACCAGTGGATAAGGGCTGCCCACTGCTTCGGGCACAAATTCTCACAGCCTAGTGTGTTCACTAGTGTGTGTTTGTGTGTTTACCTGCACAAATGGGTTAAATGTGGAGGTCACATTCTGTTGTGTGAAAATCACTTTGACAAATTGGTTCATCTTAATCTTAATCTACAAATCACTTTCTCATGTAGTTCTAGATTGGATAGGTATCAAATTCACGTCAATGCAACTTGAATGTGATCAGACAAATCTGATTTCATGTGTTTTTTTGACTGTACACTTGTGCATAGTGCTGAGCCATTGCTGTTTTCACTCCTGTTTTCCCACAGAGCTGTGAAAACAGGAAACACAGCCGACTGGCTTTTTTCACCTTCTCAACCTGATGGTGTACTGTCCTCCTGAGCAAAATGCCATGCACATGCGTGCTACAAATGCATCAGCTGTATCAGTTTTAATACAACCAATCACAAATACAGGGTTGCCAGATCCCCAAAATCCTCATACCTATTGTCTTACAGAAAGCCACACTACACAAACTGCCACTAGCCCAACATTGAAAGTGTCTAATCAAGGCATTTGAAGAATTTGCATTTTTGCAAACCTACAACCTTGTACAAACATGAAGTTTAGTGTTGCTGGTGTTGGAGGCAACATGAATTAATGCAGACAAACAGATACAGGTCACTTACCTTTGAATGTGAACAATCAAGATAGCCAAATCCGTCCAGAACTAAAGAAATAAAAAAATTGAGTATTGAGTCTTGTAATGTGAACCTGTCAGTCCCAGACCCACTTCTCCTTTAGGCCAGAACTCATGATACCATTATATCAACTTGCGTGAACCATCAGCTTAGTGGTTCACTGAAGATGAGGTTCAGCCATTGTGCATATGTTGATTCAGCAAATTTTTATAAATGTAGGAATCTTGATTTCACAAATTCTGTCAAGTAACTTTGTAAAGATGACTCTATGGTCATGCCAAGTGGCTATTTCTAATGTAGTACAATACTCAATTTGCAGTTTTTAGTTACTCTGGGTGTTTTAACAGTATACACTGAACAAAAACCTGGGAACATTTTATATGAATGTCATGGCTACATAGAATGTATAAGCACATTTCCAATATTCCTAAGGAATGCTTTATAAAAGTGTTGTGTTTGTGAGCTCTATGTAAAGGAAGGAATATTTTGAACAAAACACATAATAAAAGCCAAAGTTGACAACTTAAAATGTATTATTTGCATTAAAATTATTTAGAAAATTCAGCATGTATATTAGTGATGCCATGTTTAGTATTAATGTACACCAGTGTTATACTGGCATTAATTTATCAATTGCTGGAAAGTGAAGTGAAAGTGACACATTCACCAATGTGATTGCCTTTAGCCCAACCATAGAGGGAAACACACACACAAACTAGTGAACACACACACACTAATGGGCAATGGTGTTCAGCGCTGTCCACAGCAGCTGGAGGTTATGTATTAGGTGCCTTGCTCAATGGCATTTCAGTCATGTCTTGCACCAGAGACCTTCCAGTCACAAGGCTGACTCCTTAACCATAAGAGCATGACTGTCCCCAGAAAACACTAGATCATTATCATAGTGATAGTTGGTCAAATAAAGGGATGGTTTCTAGTGGTTAATGCTAGATATAGTTAGGTAGTAAACAACAATGATTTTCTTTACAAACTTATCCCTGACTGTCCTGACTAGCATCTGTCTCAGTGTGATTTCAGAGGTTTTGGGAGAGGGGCCTGATGGTTGCTGTTATGTAATGTAACTTTTAAAATAAGTGCAGTGGTTAAGGAAAGTGTTCTGCAGAGATGTTGTTAGGATGTAAAGGTCACTCATGGCAAATATCTGTCTCGGGGTAAGGGTGACTTGGGACGGGCAGCAAACATAAGTCAGTCCAGTGTGAACATCCAAAACCATGAAAACATTTGGTCTTCGAGCCTCCAATACCCACCCATAATGACATCTTTGGTGTAGTGCATTAATACATGGCTGGTATTAAAAAAATGATTTCAAATATATTGTTGAAACTTTAATGTGGAATTTAGTTTAAGGTATTATGGTCTCTCCCTGCACAGAAAGATAGGAGTCTTGTCTTGTATGCCCAGATCCAGAGTGTACAGAATTTCGTATGACTTATGAGGACTTAAACTTAAACTTGTCCAGCTCAAACAGCACTAAATGTGACTCACCCTCCACAAATATGATGAGACAGTGCATATTTTCCTTTTTCCCTCAGACGACATGACCATAAGATGGGCTTCGGTCAATGTCAAGTAGCTGTTTTTCTCTGAATGCTCTGTGTGCTCCGAGCGCTGAACTACACTAACTCAGTGCTTCCCAGAACCAGCATTCCAGACATCTCATTCTGACATGAACTGTCATTCTGCTCTACGTCATAATCTCATTGAGCAGAGAGACTCAGTCTCAGACAGTAGCAAGGCAACAGTGAACAAAGCTGCTTCTTGTAGGTGATGCAACTATCCAAGAAACAGTGATGAAATGACACATGGACAGAAATCACTTTGTTTTCATGTCTCAGTAGTCCTGCTAGTTTGCTTCGTACTTTGCAACCATAGCGTCCAACCTGTCCTGCATTGTACTACATGGCACATATCTAAACTAAACAAAAACAGAACAACAAATATAAGCAGATTTATCATAGCACTAGGCTTATGCTTCACTGGCTGCCCGGAGACTCTTTTTCTGGTCATGCTATTGTGTTAAAGATGCTGCTATCTGCTCTTCAGCCAGAGGCCTGGACTGTGATACAAGCAGCAAAATGCACCTATATCAGCTCCCCTCTGGAATAGGCAAAGTCAGGCCAATCAGGAAGTGTGGGTTTAACAGCCGTGAACTAAAGTATATAAAACCATTGGGACCCTTCAGAGAGGTACATGGGGTAACAGGCCTAAAGGCAGCCATGCCTGAGAAAAAATAAATAAAGATAGAGATAAAGAGAGAGAGAGAGAGAGAGAGAGAGAGAGAGAGAGAGAGAGAGAGAGAGGATAAAGTCATGAGGGACTAGAGGTCATTTTAGGGCAGTATCAGAGTGCTGTCAGAACCCCATAATGAATGAACCAACAGTACTGGCATACAATTATAACAGAATCTTGTTACATTCACATAAATTAAAGGTAAGAGCTGCTTTACTTTTGTTATAAAGTTATCACTTTACAAACAAAGGTCACCACAATAAGGCTGAATCATTATTAACATCATCTTCACATGAGTCAGTCAATCTGCAGGAGTCAAGTCTGGCAAGAACATGCCAACATAAGCATGTAAACCATAACTGCCTTTGTTGGTAGACCAGTTAGATCTGTTTTGTTCAAAATTTTATGGTCAGAGTGGGAATTATTTTTTAGCTGAGGGAATTAGGATGATAACATACAAACCGGATTCCAAAAAAGTTGGGACACTAAACAAATTGTGAATAAAAACTGAATGCAATGATGTGGAGATGGCAAATGTCAAT
>BRDA01058426.1:0-13230 GCA_036984385.1 Crenuchus spilurus
TAAAATATTGACATTTGCCATCTCCACATCATTGCATTCAGATTTTATTCACAATTTGTTTAGTGTCCCAACTTTTTTGGAATCCGGTTTGTAATATATTTAAGTTTAACTTGTTTGATTGGTCGATTAATCATGAAATGTTCACATGATGTGTATAGACAGGTGTTAGAATAAATTTGTTGGACAGAGGTAGCATTTTCAAGCTCATTTTGTTGAAATCTCAAATTCATATGCAGCATAGTTAGAATAAACACAATACTCACATGTACAAACTTCAATAAAAAAAGCTAATTTCTTATGTATTCAATAGTTTCGTAGTTCATAAGATGAAGGAACATTTGTATATAATCTTTGCATTTTATTTTGAGTGCCAGTTGGGGAAAAAAGTAAGTGTACTGAAAGATGACTATCCAAGTAAATAGTCTGGGCCATTCATATAGACGCCTCTGCTGTATTGCTAACTTGGTTGATATAATTTAGTCTCCTAATATGTCTCTCCAAGTTATAAAATCAACAGATTCAACAAAATGCTCTATAAAGGTATTGTGGCACATTTCATTTCTTTATTTAATATTAATATTTTAATTATAATATTAAATGACTTACACTTTTTAAGACAACACATACTGTTGGTCCTTTTTGCACAAATGACAATTTCAAATGACAATTGACTACTGTATGTGACAACTGTAAAAAAAAAAAAATCAGTTGTGGCAGTGATTATATACACCCTTACCATAAAATTAAAACCACTGCCTGGCAATGTGAATAACACTGATCTCATTACAATGACATCTGTCAAGAGGTGGCATATATGAGGGTGAATCAAAAATTATCCAGTCTATAGTTAGGCTGCCTCACTAACTAATTTGTACAACAATTCAACAATCAATAGTGCTCATTACAGTGAAATGCTCACTGAAAAGATGAAGCCTAAAATTCAAACAAAACAGGACTGCTATCCAAGGGTGTTGTGTTATTGCTTGACAGTGCACATCTGCACACCACTGCCCTTACTGTTGACACTTTATGTCCCTATATGTGTATGAGGAGTGAAAGATAGTCCTTCTGGTGCAATCCCACAGATGAGTTACTGTAGCACAAATTTCTGAAAAGAAGTTAATATGGGCTATAATAGAAAGGTGATATAAAATAGAAATGGTATATGATAGAACTTAAATATTTTAATATGCCAGCACAGAAACCCCAGAATATTAGTGAACTGGAGGATATTTCTGATGAGAAATGAGCTAAGATTCCTTAGGAATGCTGCCAGAAGCTTGTATCTCCTATACATCATGTTTGCAGTGGGTCATAACAGCAAAAGGGTCACTTATTAAGGTGTCGTCAAAAGTGGCATTTTGTGTTGAATTTAGAGAGACAACTTGTTATATTAGTGGTATTGGGATATTTAAAATTTTCTTGCTTGATTGGTTTATTGCAAACAGATGAAAGTGTACATTATTTCATAACAATATAGTATATAATATAAACCTCATTTTCAATGGGGATTGAATCATTTTGATTGCAGTGGTACATACAGTTGAGTTTAGAGTAATCTCATGACAACAGCATCTTTGAGAACTGAAACTAACCCTAATCTCACATTTTTCCATGTCTTTTTTATATCCAGCACCCAACTATAAAAATATAACCCTCACAATGTTGTGTTCTTCTGCCACTCCACGTTATTGCATGGACGGTAATACCAAGACACAGTTCATGATAAATGTGAGTACCAAATTAACTTTAAAATCAGGTTTGATGTGTGCTTTTACAACACTTAAAGATGTACTGCAATCTAAGTGTTTGAAAATGTTCATTGTTTACAAAAAAAAAGTTTTCAGTCCCAATTTTGCTCACAATGTTAGGTGAGATTTTGACTTTTTTTTTTTTTTGGACAAAATATTTCAATAGCAGCAATAACTTTAATCTGAAATGAAAAGTCATAAAACTTATTCATACTGTTTTTAAAAGAACAAAGATGAACCAGAACATGTTTAGATGGCAAAAAGTTCCAAGTGTGTTAGATTAGCTGAGAAGTGCAATGAGTAAATTGGTCACTGTATAAATTGAAATAAAAGTAAACAAACAAACAAAAACTTAACACATGTCAAATACTAATTAAGTAAAAACAGCAAGGGAAATTATTTCTAGTTGAAGAATCAATTAAAAAAGGAATAAAAAAGCATATCTTTGCTACTGATTTTCAGATGTGTTTACATGACTAAATTTCTTTTGGTTGATCATGTCAAAAACTTTTTTTATAGATAGAAGCAAACAGGGATATAGTAGTGAGGCGAAAAATGGAACTGATTTACCAGGGCCCTAAGTGGGGGGAGGGCCCATGAGGAGCCTGGAATTTCATTTTCCTTTAAATATTAAAGGGGGGCTGGGAATTTGGTGATATGCCCCTGCAAGCACTTTTCTAGATGCAGATATTTATTTGATAAGCCCTGTAAACAGTCTCAGAAACAATGAACTTAGGATCAAGGATATACCATAAAATAATGGCATTCTAAAGATTAATTTAAAAATTTCACTCATTATTTCAAATGGCTTTAATAACATATGCGACAGATCACACCTCCTAAAAACATAATGGCCAAATACCATCATATAAAATACATTTAATGATATCAGATTGTGTTGTATTGATTCTACTCATCCTGTGCAGACATTTATATTTATTTTACTGTGTAAAACAGGGCAGTTGTGAAAAGTTACAAATATGCTACTCTCTCCTGAGAAAGTGAATGTAGTCAATCTTAAACACAACTGGACCTTAAAGTGAATTTTACCATGGCCATGCTGGAGTACATTTACATTGATTTAGCTAAAGTATTGTAAGCCTTATTGTGTGATTATAAAAAATTAACTGAACACATAATGAATCATCCTGCAAGTTGGTTAATTTTTCACAGTGTTCATTTTCTTTTGTTACAGCTAAATGCTTCCATTCCATTTAATGACAACATTGTTTGGTCTACTCAATGGAAACCTGGAAATTAAAAAAAGAAAAAAGAAATACAACAACACTCAAGGCAGGATCTTTGTAATATACAGACAGTTATCATTATGCTCTCAGAATGTATATTTCAATTTTTCAATGTTAGGCATAGTAATATTTCTTTTCACATGTTTCTTACAGTAATCACTGTGCACTTCATGATGAGCTGAATAACTCAAGTCTCTTATAACTAGTGTAGTAAGCATTATTCATTTAAGATTTAGTCTGTGCAATTTTCTTTCTGTGGTTTTATGTGAAACAATGCTTTGTAATTTACAGATTCCAATAAATTGTTCACCTTTTTGCAAATGTTTGTCAGGTGGTTTGTTTAGAAGTGTGATTAATATCAAATGTAGTGCCACATCAAAAAAAATTTATATATCATAAAAAAGTTAATTGTTGTTCATAAATTTAATGTAAAGATGTAAACTGTCATATATTTTATATTCATTACAGCAACAGTGACATGTGCAGCTTTATTATGTTTTACTGGCTTGTAGTTTGTGAAAATCAGAAATCCAGTTTCAAAAATTATTACAACATATTTTTAAAACAGTATCAACATTCTAATATCTTTTTCATGATATTTAAATTTTTGGATACATATTAGATCTTATTCATATATTTAGAGCTATTACAGCACATATTCAAACTTTTTCCTAAATGAGGCTCTCATTGGGTCCTCCTTCCAACAAAATCAAGTTTGTCTATATATCTGAATGAATTCCAGACAATTTGTTTTAAAGTTTATGATATCATTTTAGCATCTGTGACTTTTGCCAAGTATGACTGGCAGAGCCTTACACTTCTCCTCCTGAGGCCTCTAGCAGCAAAACCTGAGCTCTGTGCTGACTGGAACCACACATATTATAGCAACCAAATGCTGTTTCCAAGGCTAAAAGGTAAGTAACCTGCGAGGACAGTTTACAGGGCCTGTGGTGAGAAGAAATAATTTTTGCATACTACATGACTGAACACAAATGTGGTTTGATTCCCAAATGCCACAAAAATAAATGTGATGCCTAAGTTGTAGCAGCTGTTTCTGATGTAGTTTCTCCAAACTGTATAAATTCACTTATTTCCATGTAATGTATTTTAATTTAAATACATCAGCGTCAAGGGCAATTTAATCAGTTTGGTTTTATGTACTTGGTAATATTACTAATCCAGCTCCAAAAACTATTCACAATAATATCAGAATAATATGAAAAGTTCATCTTTATTCAAAATGGAATTCAAAAATATAAACTGTTATATTTTATATTCATTACATGTCAAGTTACATAGTTCAAGTCTTTTTTATTGTTGATGCTGTTTGAATAGTTTCATGAGCTGTAAGTCATACTGATCAACAGTAAAACAAAAAAAGGCTTAACATGTCACTTTACATGTAATGAATATAAAATACAATAACATTTTGAATGTAAATATGAACAAAATATCAGGATATTTTAGTTTTTGGTGTGGTACTGTAGTCATATAATCTGTAAAGATTAAAACAGCCTGAATGGGTCGCTGTTTGACAAGCTACAGGAATTGAATGTGTACTGCAGTGGAAACAAACTGTCGGGTATTTAGAGAGAGGAATGTGTTCATACAGCAGGTTTTGTTGGTATTTTGTTGTGTTTTACTGTTGTATTTGAAACTGATAACTTATTTGGAAATGGCAGACAGGGTTAAAGGGGTAAAGACCTGACATAAAGGCCAAAGCATCACTTCAGTCTGAACGCTTTAATTTATCGAGAACAAAATAAAAGTCATCCAGCTTTCATCTGAACCATGGTGCTTTAGTGATTCTTCTGTGTGGATAAGTGTCATTATTGAGCTGACAAAAGCTTTAGGCTCATATACAGCAACGCCTTAGCAACCACTTTGGATACCATTGCAACTGCTAATGAATATTTTAACAACACCCTGAAATACCCATGCAAACACCTATACCATAGCAACACAGCCAAGGAACACCATAGCAACCACCTTGGATACCATAGCAACCGCTCCTAAACACGACACCAACCATCTGAAAGAGAATACAAGCATATAACAACACCTTACCAACCACTTTGGATTCTACAACATCCACCTAGTAACATCTTAGTAACAAGGTTAGATAAAAAAAAAAAAAACACTTAGCGACCACTTTGGATTCCATATCATTCACCTTGTAACATCTTAACAATGACATTGGGTACAAAAAAACTAAGTAGCTACATCTTAGCAACCACCTTGTATACCATAACAACCACTTGTGAACACCATACTAACCACCTGAAATACTATATCAATCACCTTACAACACCTCACCAACCACCTTGGACACCACAGCAACCCCTAAGGAACACAATGGTAACCACGTTGGTCATTATAGCAAGTGCTCATGAACACCTTAGCAACCACCTGAAATACTAATACAATAACCTAGCAACACTTTAGTAACCAATTTGAATGCCATAGCAACCACCTTGGATAACATAGCAAATTCATAGCAACACTTTAGCACCCACCAGAAAACTATTATAACCAAATGTAGCACCCATAGCCAAATGCAGGTCCTTTCTACCTGCCACATTTCAAACCCTATCATATTAATTTATCATTACAGCCTGTTAACCAGTATAATAACCCCAGAAACAGCTTAGCAACTTTACCTTACCAACCACCAAGGAACACCTCAGCAACCTCCTTGGTTATCATAGCAACACAACCCAGGAATACCATAGCAACCACCTAGGATACTATAGCAACCGCTCCTGAACACCATACCAACCACCTGAAATAAAATAGAAAGCACATTTAGCAACACCTTAGCAACTACTTTGGATACCACAGCATCAACCTAGCAACATTTCAGCTCCCACCATGGATACCATAGCAACCGTTTTTGAACACCTTAGCAACCCCCTTGGATACTATAATAACCACCTAGCAACATCTTGGCAACCATGTTAGAAAAGAAAACAACCACCAACATCTTAGCAACTATCTTGGATATCATAACAAACACTCATGAACACCATATAAACCACTTGAAATTCCATGTCAGTCATCTTACAACACCTCACCAACCACCTTGGATACCATAGCAACCACTCAGAAACACCATAGCATCTTCCTGATTTACTATAAGTGCAAAAAAGCATATTTGCAACTGCTTAGCAATACCCTAGCAACCACCTTAGATACCATATCAACTGCCTAGCAACACATTAGCAACTACCCGTCATACTATAACTACTGCCCAGAGACATAGCAACTGCATACCAACATCTTACCAACAACCGTGGATACCAGAGCAACCACCGAGAAACACCTTAGCAACCACTTTGTATATTTTAGCATCAACATAGCTACACCTTAGCAACCACTTTGGATATTAACTGCTAATGAACACCTTAGCAACCATCCAGGAACATCTTAGTAACCACATGGATGCCATAACAACCATACCATAGCAAACACACAGCAACATCTTTGGACCCACCTGAAAACTATAACAATTAATGTACTTACCAGAGCCAAGCGCAGGTTCTTTCTACCTGCCACTTTCCAAGCCCTATCTTATTTCCTTCAGGAAATGCAAATCTATTTATATAATAATAATAATAATAATAATAATAATAATAATAATGATGATGATGATGATGATGATGATGATGAGAATAATAATGACATAGCGTTCCTCCAAAATACCCTGTCTTATGTGGCCTTCATTCCTCTGATTATTTGCATCCGTCTTGTTGCTTGTCCTTTTTACCTTCAGCAGATAAAATCTGTTTAACCTCAGTTTGGCTATCTGGGCTTCGAGTGAAAAAGGAAGGTCAAAATGGTCAAAATGTAGTCTTTTTAACCAACACCAAAGTTCAAAGGTATCAGAATTCCTCCTGTCCTGATTTTTATTGTCCAGCATAAAGATCCACAAGAAGACCAGACTGATCTTTAAACAATGAATCGTTAGTGTTTGGCAGTAGTGACGTAGTGTGACGTGTGTGTATATGTGTCTGTGTTTTAATTATATGTTTAGTGTCTTCACTACATTTAAATTTACAATCACACACTCAATATAGTAGTTTAGTTGAGTCCTCACAGATATAGCTTTACTCTATTAGTTTGTATATTAAAGTCGTCTGTTCTGCATCAACAGTAAAAAAAATATTATATCAGCTTCAACTTAAAATCTTAAGTTCAAAAGCTGTCTTAAAGTTTTAAGTTAAATGAAATCATTCTTTCTATTTACTTCAACTCAAGACTTTAAGTTGAGTTTGGCTCAAAGCCAAAACATTTTATGATTATTAGAAGAGATATCACATTCTCATCAGACACACTTCAGATACCAAAGCATCCTGTTACAGCAAGAGCCTAGACCAGGCCAGGGCAGTAGTTTACTCTGTAGTTTACTGTTAACTGTTCTTATGCATAATTTCAGGCTCTTCTTTCTTCATTTTACATAAAAGCCACAAGCTAGGACAATAAAGACAAACCCAGCTCACAGTTAGCTTTAAGGTTACAAATGTTACAAATTTGGTTCTTAGAACGTTCAGTCTGTCAATTCTTCTAGAAGTTTCTGGAACGAATTTCTTTAATGTTCTTAACGTTACATTAACGTTGCTGAAACATTATGAATGCGTAACCTAAAAAATGATTTGTTGACTCAACTTAACTCAGTCAAGTTATTTTTTTGCTTTGACTCAGTTAAGTTGTAAGGACTTGACATGTTATTAAGTTATTAAATTAAGAGTTAAGTTGAGTTTACAATATTTTTTACAGTGTAAGGCCAAATCTGTATAGGAAAATAGGAATAGGAATAATAGGAAAAGAACAACAGGACATTCCTATTGGATAATTGGGTATGTGTGGATGCTTTGTGGAACGCCCTCCAGTATTATTATTTTCTGCGCTTGTGGGCTCTGTATGAACTCACTCAGAGCACGTTTCCCGCCCTATATCGTCTTCTCCGGCTGAGCCAATCAAAAGCCTCAAAATCCCAAGTTTCCGGTCGCCTGAGTGACAGTTCGCAGCTCGAGCTTCGCTAACGGTTCAGTGAGGATGCGCCCGCGGAGCGCAGTCTCCCCGCCTCGTGCCCAACACTGAGAAGCCTGAGAGCAAAACAACAGACCTCCGCAGCTGGGAAGTATGAGCAAGGAAGACATGGTATACCGACCCGCGTCGCTGAAGTTCACTATAGACAGCATTCTGAACAGAGACTCTAAATCACGACACGACTCAGAGAACTGCTGCTCTTCATGCGAAGACAGGAAATGTCCTTCTGTGCACTCAGCTTCCAGCCAAACAGGTAACTTATAATACCAAACACCCACCACACTGTAAGACATGAAGTCTAAGCTACATTCTGAGCTAGTGTCCAAATCCAGTGCTTACAGAAAAAGGCTGCATTTAAAAAGATAAGTCTGTCTCCAGTGTTTTGATGTTTGTTTTACTGTATTTAAAAGGCACATGTCTTCATCTCAATGCTGCTTTTTAAGGCAACCTACTTGGGCAGCAAGGTATCCGTTCATCAATCTACACATTTCAGACACACGTGACCAAAATATACATCAACACTGAGGAAAAGGGACATAAACTGTGAGGAAGCTGAAATGAGCTTCTTTTCCAATTCGAATTTTCCGTTCCACCTTAAGTGGTGCCGTCCTTAGTCAGGCGCGCGGAGGTGTGCGCCTGAATGGAGTCTACGCTATTTAAGGTGGACTGAGACATTTGAAAGAGACGCGTATGATAAAAAAAAAACTTAGACAGGTTAGAAAATAATAGGAAATCTTTATTGTCGTTGCACAACGAGTAGCGAGATTAAATCTGCAGCTTCCCTGCAAGATGCTAGAAATAATTACATACAGTACATTCAATTAAATACTGTGCAGTATAAAGTGTTAATAGTGCATTATCTTAAATTTGATGGGTAGCACGTACGTGTGTCAGTGGTTCGGAATGGAAAAATCGTGCAATGTGGATTAAGGGAGGCCTATAATGATTGTGGATCTTTATTCAATTCAATTAAACTTTACATTAATTTACAACTAGGACAATAGTGCAAGGACAACAGACAAAACACAAGGCAATTTGAAGAAACACTAACTACAATCGAGTATAAATACATTGAGCAGATACGTGAGGGGATTAATGGAAGAGTAAGGTTAGATCAGTTATGTTGAGGTTAGTCTGGTGTTTGTAAACAGCATCACAAATGTTCAAGTGTACAGTGCAATTAGGGAGTAGTGCATTGTTCCATAACAGCAACGCGTTATAAGTATATAAGGGTCCTTCTCATGTCATGACTGTTTTCCTTCTACAGCGTCCAGAGGAGCAGAAACTCAAAGCCTCAAGGTGGAAGAAGACGAGCAGCAGAGAGAAAGAGAAAAATATCTGAAGAGTGAGGAGACCAGCAGCTGCGACGACAGTCACGACCTTCACCTGAAGACCAACAAGAAGAGCAGAGCTCTCACCAAGAAGAAAACCCGCACCATCTTCTCTAAGAGACAGATCTTTCAGCTGGAGTCTACTTTCGACATTAAGCGCTATCTGAGCAGCGCTGAGCGGGCGTGTCTGGCTAACTCATTACAGCTCACAGAGACTCAGGTCAAAATCTGGTTTCAGAACCGCAGGAATAAGTTAAAACGACAGCTGTCCACAGACTTTGAGGGGCCGTGCTCTGCTGAGCATTTCTCCGATGTGGCAAAGGTGATGCAACTGCCAGCTCCATATAAAGACAGTGTCGGGGGAAACGTTTTGGGAGGATGCTTGTTACCAATGCCTGTCCCAGTGATGTACCACGGAAGCTCCACGCCTTACCTGTACTTCTCAAACGCCAGTAAATACTTCAGCGTTTTTGATGGAGACCTGTGACTCATGGCAGCAGCTGTCTGAGGATAATAAACATATTTTGGGATCACAGTTCAGGAGAAACACACCAAGTCATTTAGTCTGTGATTAGTTGCACAAGTCATTTTTATAATGGCGATTTTTCCTATGCAATATGTAAATAAGGGATACCTTTAACAATACCCCTGCGTTTTATTTTATTTTTATTTAGCTGTTTGTTTTGTAGTTTTTTTAAGGCTCTACCACGCATGTGCCACTTTTTGCCATAAAATTAAACCACATATTTTAAAATGATGTTCTGTTATAATAAAATAAATTCTGTGCTCATTTACTAGTTGAAGATTGTTTTTTTTAACGAGAACGCGTTTCTGACCTAATTAATTAAAACTGCAGAAGGATAAGACTTTTATACTTTTATACATCGAAACAAAATGTGTTTTGAATTCATTTCAAATTTCAATTAACTCAAATATGTCTATGATTTAAATGTTTAACACAGTTCAGTTGTGTCGACGTAACATCATGGTTTACACACACATACACACACACACACACAAATCGGTCAAATGGTCATATTGTTTAAGGAGAATCGTTCTTGCACTGCTCTGGAAAATCTTGAAAAATTATGATTAGCTGCTAACTGCAGTTTTATCATTATCTGAAGAAGGTACGATGCGATAATGTCTATTTAGCTTTTTTCGCCATAAAACCCAAGTGTGAAATATAAGTAAAGCTACATCACAAACTTTAAAGCAGTATGTTGTGTACATGTATGTAATGTATGTACAGTATGTACAATAAAATAATTTACAATCTATAGACATTACAGAGTTTATTTATTATCGGTCTGATTTATTAACCTATAATAAAACAAACTGATAAATAATCTCTGTAATGTTTATAGATTGTAATTTTTTGTATTGTCATTTCAATGAAAAAAAGCAGCAACCCTGACTTCAGTCATGCATAACAACTTCAATTAAAAATAGAAGAGTTTAGTCAAGCTAATGTAAAATACAAAATAAATAAATGCTAAAATGCCAGTAGTAGCTGCATTTGAGGATATGGCACAGTACTTGAACTGCAGTGGCTCTGTGAACAAAGTGCTTTGTGTGTTGTTTAGATTGTGGCTTTGTGTGTTTGCAGCAATGATTGAGTTTTTTTAAAGAAACATATTAAGACCAAGGAGAAGCTGCTGTTTCGAGAAATCCTCCTCAAGGGCCATGCAAGACATGGTCCCAATATTTCCGGGTCACTTGTTTCATTTCTAGCGGAGCCTTTCGCTGCTTCCTTCTTGTCATAGTGATTTAAGGGCCTGGCACAACTAACCTGTGCGTTCAACCACTTAGTCTGTGAGTAAAGCGTGTGTTTGCTTTAGTAATGTTCATCTCGTTTTCATACAGTCAGTGGCTTAGAAAACAACAGCTAAACAAAGCTAATGAAAGATGATTTTTACAGTTCTTAAGTACTGTCATTCTTAACATTTCTAATTATTATGCTTAAGTCATTAATACAAAAATGGTCATATAGACAAGTAGCGTTTTGGTCAATTATTGAACATGATTTTAAAATAAACTACAGAAATTCCTTAATTATTGCTGCAATTATGATTATGAGAGATGGTTTTTACATTTTTTTTATGATTAAATATTTTAAAGCAGCATTTTACCGTAATCAATTATTATTTGCAGAGCATATTGGAAGGTGTCTCCCAATTAATAAAATTTTCACAGCAGTCCATGCAGCTTTCTCAATTTGTGTTAATAAATTTGTTTCATCAACAGTTCTTTTCATAAGCTTTATTGTTTTAATATGTAATTATTATACTTAAAAGCATTTAATATGTTCTATTAATTTTTATCATGATGTGCTTTGTATTTCAGTTAACTAGCTCATCCCATAGCTTCATGTTTAAACTGATGTTGGGTTACTATATTAATTGTGTGATCTTAAAGGCTGACCCATTGGCAACTTTCACAATGTTGTAATAAAAAAAAAATCACTTTGTCAGCTTTGACTACTTACAGTTACATGAAATTCAGCAATAAAAAAGCATCTAAATCATAATTCAGAATATGGAAATATACAATGGAGTACTACATATCGTCATTATCAGAACAAAACGTATCTCCAAAATGAAACTTTACAGGAGGAAAAGAACTCCTTAACTTATAATGTAAAAATATGTTATTTCAAGTAACTGTAGTCATTGCTATTAGTCTATTGATCATTAAACTTTCACACAGTGTAATTTACCTACAAGTAAGCAAAAAGCATAAGAAATTGATACACATTTTTGTTCCTAATGTGATTAAATGAATCAAAGTTATTTATAAAAGTTATGACACAGAGCTCAAAGAATTTTAATATATTTCTTTTTGCAACATTACATGTTCTCTCACATTTAAGTGCAACCTTTAACCCCAGATCTATGACAAAAAAAAAAAACTCAGATACTGAGTAGTTTACTTTATATGTTGGCATTTTTATAAAGACAAGTATAATTCTGACTGTGGTAGCTTTAGTAAAAACATTAAAGTGATGATTCTTGGTGCAAATATAGCTTTTATAATAATAACAACAAGAACAAAACCATCCCTAACTTATATACTGAATCATGTTTGTATATAAAAAACTTACTTTTTTGTGTTGGATTTAGATACATTTATAAAAGTAAACCCTGTCCAGATCTCTGGTTTACTCCGATACAGTCTTGATTCCCCTTCTTATTTGTAGATGCAGTAGCAGCTCAGCAGGGTTAGAATAACAGTGTGATAACACCACTGGCACCTTCAGCCAAGAAATCTTATCTGCACAGACAGACTGTCTTCTGAATCAAATCACACTGTAACCTGTCTGATGGCAAATTATTTGGTTTGAAAGGAAGACATTATCATAACTGTGTAACAATGTCCTGTAATGTAGTAAAGGCTGTTGAGATAAATTTATATGTTACATTATATGACATGAACTTTGATTTAAATGTTAATTATTTTAATGGAATTAACTGAAATTTTGAATTTGTACATTTCCATATCTTCTCTGAGCATAAAGAAATGGGTTGTGTTTTTGGTCACATGGGACTATACAGTCAAAAACAATACAAAATCCAAATATTATCATAAATGAAAATGATATATATATAAAAAAAAAAAAAAACTGATACTGGTGCATCAGAGGTATAACTGTAACCCAATATATCTCTTATACTAAAGATGTTGGACATAAATGCTTGTCTCCTCTTATGCTTCCTACTTTTTTCCACTCTGTCAGAATAAAAGGTACAAGCCACATTTTAGTCCAGCAAGGTATAAACAATGCAAATGTCCAACATTTAGTGACCAATAGTGAATCTCCACTATGTTCAGTGTTTATATATATAATATATA